>JAPCYS010001338.1:0-18950 GCA_028641055.1 Alopecurus myosuroides | reverse complement strand
ATTGATGCAAAGAAGCATCAGATCCACAAGATATAAAGGTTTAGCAAAGGGATCTTGAGTCAAATCAGTAGCCAAGGTTCATTGTATCATGTCACACACACACAGGGTTGCTGGGCATCAGATCCAAAGATCCGATACCATAGAACCATTGCATCATGACAATAAAACAGTAAATAGAAAACAATAGTTCATGGCATATTCTCTGAATAAATATTCAGAGTAACACCTATCAACAAGTAAGCACACCCATAGAACATTGGAAATCATATACATGCTACCAGGATTTATTATCAGATAGCCAACCAACAGGGTTTATCACAGGGAGCAACCATAGGGTGTTATTACACAGAAATAGCACTGGGGGTAAATCCCAAAACAGTTCCTCACTAATAGCACAAGGACAATAACTAGCAATATCTCACAGTACATAGTAAAAGAGAGATAATTTAGGAACACAATAAATCCCTAGTTCATAATAGGGCATAACATGATCTCCACACCTTCCATATCAAATGAATCGTGGGGAAAAATTCCAAAGCTAATCCCATCAGTCACAACTTCACTGAGAGAATCACAGAGAGGCATGATATGAGCTAGCTCGATGGCTAGGCTCCAGAGAAAGAGGGGAAGAGGGAGTCAGAGAGAGAGAGAGAGATGAGGGGGCAGAGATAGAAGTGAGGAGCACTTACAGGTGGTCACCTTCGAGGTGACCACAGCCAGTTGGAGAAACGAAGAACAGCGGCGAGCCACGGTTGCCCAAGAGGCCGTCCCGGCAGCGTCGTCTACGCAACCATAGCCTCCTGGGCAGCAGCAGCACCTAAGCCACCAGGAGCATCCAGGAATCACCTCGAGGAGCCAAGGTCACCGGCGAGATGGTGGAGCACCCGGGTACCCGAAACCTAGGGTTAGGGTTAGGGGTTGTCCACGGGAGACACAGAGGGGGAAATCTAGATCGAAGAGGAGGGAGTAGTAGAGGGCAAGGAGGAGCGTTGATGGCGCTAGGTCATGGCCGGAGAAGGGCAGGGTAAATCGCCGGAGAGGAGGGCGATGGGGATCGCCTCTGCGTCGCCCGAGCGGAAGGAAGAGGAGAAGAGGAGAGGGCTCGGGCGTGTGCGCGTCTGGTCTGGTCCAGCTCGACCAGACCAGCGGGTTAGGTTCAACCCTAACCCAGGGACCACCTATCAGCTCTAGGGGTAGAAGGGTAATTGCCCTAAATCTCTAATAAAAGAGTTATAAAAATAGTATAAAAATAATACATAAAATTCTACAAATTTCAATTAATTAGAACACTTATCAAATCAGTAAAAGTTTTTGTATATAAAAACTATTAAGTATAATCACACAATAATATTTATAGTCTTAAAAATTGATTATTTTGAAACAATGAATTTATAATAAAAACTTGTTTTAGAATAATTAAAAAAACTAGGATTATACCCTTTCAAAATTCTGTATTTAGTCATTTCAAAACATTTCATTATTCTTGTCCCTGAGAAAACAATAAGTATCCAATCAATTAATTAAATTAATAAAAATAAAATAAAATAACAATAACAATAATAACATTAATAATCATTAATCATGAAGAGTTGTGTGATCAAACAAAACAAGTTTTATAAAAGATTTAGTATACCAAATGATCCTTTAAAAAAATTGCATACATTCCATCATTATGCATAATAGCATCATTTGCTTCTTTAAACATTGTCTTTACCAGACAATGATGGTATTTTGTAGAACAAGGAAGTCAGGATCCACCTCAAGCTTCGGATTTCAATACCTGTCTGTATCCAGGCAAGTTCATCACTTGCTCATGTCCTTTGAACTATCTCATAACAACTATTTTCAAAACCCTATCGTAATACCACCACCGCTCAAAAGAATGCATGATCCTATTTTCTAGAATAAAATGACTAATTGAATGACTACCCGAGTGGTAGTGTTCTGTTGTGTGGGCGGATGGAGCCATGGTAAGATGAATAGGTCTATGGAAGGTTCCATCTGCACGGGAAAGTATTACCTAGGAGTTAACAACCAATGCCGTCAGAACTCGGTGCGCCGTAGATATCGCGTTGACCATGGGTCTTCTATGGGGGGGAGTAAGTCAGCCGTGATCTTTTCTCGTTCGCATGTCGGACTGCCAGAACGTACGCTGTAGGTTCTGCGGGACTGCATGCACATGGGTGGGAGCCCTTACGTCCCACGGACTCTAGGGTCTATGAGTGTCTTCCAGGGACGCGTAGCTCTCCATCGTGAGGGGTGGAATGAAGCGTTCAACCTGCTGGCAGAAATGGGTGGGCATGCGTTGTGCGGAGAAGCACGGTTTGGCTTGGACCAACAACCGGGCCCCACACCTGAGTGGGAGTGGACAAGATCGCGCGCCTGGTTGTGCAACATGGTCTTTGTCGCCCATGGGTAAAGTAACGCACCTCTGCAGAGTGTAAAATGATGTGGCATGTTACCCCTTGTCCCGGGATGGAACTGCGAACGCTACAGAAAAGGCAACTCCATGAAGTTCTAGTCCTGTGATGGTCTGGCGGGCATAGTTTTCAGTATTAAAAGAAATCTCTTGAAGAAAGTTTTGACAAAACTTGCATCTGTCTAGACTCCTTAGAGTCGAGGACCGTAGTTAGTGCATCCATTACCTCTGTACTTAAAAGAACTTGCTGAGTAACGCTCGTTACTCATTCAATCCCGTTTGACCCCTGCTTAGGCAATGAGAACTTAGAAGAAGCATCCTTCAATATCCTCGGAGGCCAGGAAGATATCTTCTACGAAGAACCGGACCTCTCCGGTGGAGTGGAAGGAGTCAACTACATCATCCAGTACGGAGTTGACCCCGATGGGGATGAGTCTGACTAGGCTTAGCCTAGTCTAAACAAATACTTATCACGATCGAATCGAGCAGCCATGGTCTCTCTTGTTGGCTGTTGAGTTCCGTGTTAGCACCTGTTTTACTTTTCAGTTGGCGTTCTAACTTCAATAATGGATGACCTCGATGTGATCTCATCCTCTCGTCAGTACATTTTGTTTTGTAATATATTTGTTATATGACATTGAGACCCGCAATGTTTCTATTGTACCACCCTGAGGGATGTAATATTTGCGGAACGGTGTTCTGTGAGTGTTATATCAACGACTGGCGTACTACAACATGAAGTGGTATGCCGGGTCACCACACATAGTTTTTCCTCCATCGGATTGTTTCCCGTTTCTTTCCTCTTGTGCTTCTCCTGTGCCTATTTGCTCTTCAGAGCATACGTGCGTGATAATGATAGAGTCTGCTGGGTATATGTAGTACCCGAATAGTCGCACTATATAGTCGGTTACAGAATTGTCGAAGCATCTGTTCGATGCATCCGTTCGGAATAGACACAATGGTTCGCTATGTATAACATTTGGACAACTGATGTCTACGCACGCTTCTATTCTTGTAGATAGTGTTGGGCCTCCAAGTGTAGAGGTTTGTAGAACAGGAACAAGATCCCTTAAGTGGATTACCCAAGGTTTATCGAACTCAGGGAGGAAGAGGTTAAAGATATCCCTCTCAAGCGACCCTGTAATTACGATCCAAGAAGTCTCTTGTGTCCCCAACACACCTAATACAATTGTCAGTTGTATAGGTGCACTATTTCGGAGAAGGGATAGTGAAATACAAGTAATATGGATGATTATAAGTAGTAATTGCAATCTTAAATAAAAATAGTAGCAAGCAAACATGTAGCAGAACTGATTGTAAACTGCGTTTCAATGCTTAGAAACAAGGCCTAGGGATTCTACTTTCACTAGTGAACACTCTCAACAATAATAACATAATTGAATGCATAAATATCATCTCTTCACTATGCTACTCCGAACCACTCTCTGGTCGGATAAAAAACACCAATCCATGCGGAGGGATGTAATAGCACTCCTCCAGTCTGTATTTACTCTCTAGGGCACCCCACGTTGTCACTATGAGCGCCCCAAATTAGTACTAAAAAAACGCCACAATTTCATAGGGTCATCCAACACAAGATATATATATCATGCTAAACCACACAATGCACACACTATCACCTTTATACCGTGATCAAAGTGTCTACGGAGATCTCATAACAAAACCACTTGAGTAGCATAACACATAAAGAGTAGCATCTACGTATTCAACTAGATTACAAAGCTCATGATCACATCAAGATCACACCATGGGAGAGAGAGATGAAACACATAGCTACCGGTAGACCCCTCATCCCCGGGGGAGAACTACTCCCGCCTCATCATAGGAGACAGCAACAACGATGAAGATGGCGGTGGAGTCGATGGATATGGCTCCAGCGAACTTCCCCGTCCTGGCAGGGTGCCGAAACTGAGATTTCTGTCCTCCAAAACTTGTCGGCAGTGGCGGCGGAGCTACGGAACTTTTCGTGGAACGGGAGCCGATCTTTTTTGGGTTTATGCATCGGGGGACATATATAGGCGAAAGGGCGATGGCGGTGGGCGCCCAAGGGGCCCACACCATCCCAAGGCGGCGCCAGGAGGCCACGCGCGCCCAGGCATGGTGTGGGGGCTCCATGGCCCCCCTCCGGGTCTCCTTTAGACTTCCTGGATGTGTCGGAAATTATAAGACTTCTGGCTTTTGAATCGTCCAATTCCGAGAATATTTCCATAACAACTTTTGTGAAACTAAAAAACAGTAGAAAACAAGAACTGGCTCTGTGGCATCTTGTCAATAGGTTAGTCCCGGGAAATCGATAAAAATGACATAAAGTGTAAGGAAAACATGTAGCATATGGCATGAAAACAACATGGAACATCAGAAAGTAAGGATACGTTTATGACAAAGGACCTGGCAGTGGATCGTGAAGCAAAGTCCATGGCAAAGTGTATGAAATGCTCAGACTGGTCCAAATGGAAGGTCGTAATAGAGGATAAACTGCGCTCGCTTGCCAAGAGAGGGGTATTTGCTGCAGTAATACGTACTCCTAAGCATGTTTCCCCGTGGGATACAAGCCGAGGCTGGTAGGACAAGGGTTTACACAGAAACCAGGCATCCATTACGATGAGACATATTCTCCTGTGATGAGTGGAATCACATTCTGATACCTGATATCGCTGGCAGTGTAAATTAATTTGTATATCCAATTGATGGATGTGGTAACCGCATATTTGTATGGGTCACTAGATACAGCTATCTATATGAAAGTTCCAGATGGACTAAAGATTCTGGATCCAAAGTGAAGCTACATAAGTCGTTATACGACTTGAACCAGTCGGGTAGAATGGGTTTACACAGAATCTACACAACACAATCAATTACTTTGCCCCAACGAAGCAGTGAGGTTGTCAATTTCTATGGTTTTTCTAAAACAAAGGATTAGACGTATAGAGCGGAAAATAGTACTTGTTTGCAGTAGATGAAAGAGAACAATAATTGCAGTAGAAAAACTGTGGTTGAAGTGGTTGTATATTAGTGTAAAGAAATGGACCGGGGTCCATAGTTCACTAGAGGTGTCTCTCCAAAACAGATAGATAACATGCTGGGTAAACAAACTAAAGCTGGGCAATTGACAGATATAAAGGCTGCACCGTAGTGCATATGCATGACATGATGATTACTATGTGATTCATGCGGACATTACAACAAGATACATAGACCGTTATCCAACTGCATCTATGACTAATAATCCACCCTCAGAGTGTCATCCGAGCAAACCTTGTGTATAAGTTACAACCAACAAATAATGCATTAAGAAAAGTGTATGATGTAAACAATAAAATCATCCTTAGACAAAGCATTATTGTTTTCTCCCTAATGGCAACAACACATCCCCCACCCGTTACGTTTCTGTCACTCGAGCGTGAGTGAAAGGTAGGGATGAACCCACTATCGAGCATAAATACTCCCTCTTGGAGTTACAAGCATCAACTTGGCCAGAGCATCTACTAGTAACGGATAGCATGCAAGATCATAAATAACATAAACATGAAAGAACATGATAGATTGATGATACATCACAAACGTATCCTTAATTTCTGATGTTCCATGTTGTTTTCATGCCATATGCTACATGTTTTCCTTACACTTTATGCTATTTTTATCGATTTCCTGGGACTGACCTATTGACAAGATGCCATAGAGACAGTTCATGTTTTCTGCTGTTTTCAGTTTTAGAAAAGTTGTTCTGGAAATATTCTCGGAATTGGAAAATTCGAAGACCGGAAGTCTTAGAATTCTCGAAGGTTCCACGGAGTCCCGAAGAGACCCTGAGGGGGGGGGGCACAGGGGGGCCACACCATGAGGCGGCGTGCCCCTGGCCGCGCCATGGGGTGGTGTGGGCCCCTCAGGCGCCGACCAATATCGCCCTTTCGCCTATTTATTTCCCCCGATGCGTGAATCCTAAAAATATACCACTTTTCCACGAAAAACACCTAAGGCCGCCATCATTGTCAACCCGAGATCGGGAGGGTTCTGGAGTTCTCCACGGAACCTTGCCGGGAGGGGAAATCATCACCGGAGGGCTCTACACCACCATGCCCGCCTCCGGAGTGATGTGTGAGTAGTTCATCCTTGGACTACGGGTCCATAGCAGTAGCTAGATGGTTCTTCTCTCCTCTTTATGCCCCATGTTTAGATCTCGTGAGCTTCCCTATATGATCGAGATCATCTTATTGTAATGCTACATGTTGTGTTTGCTGGATCCGATGATTATTGAATGCTATGTCTCTTGATTATCAATCTATCATGTTGTCTTCATGTGTATGTTATTTATGATCTTGCGTGATCTCCTTTGTTAGTAGATGCTCTGGCCAAGTAGATACTAGTGAGTCCAACAGGGAGTATTTATGCTCGATAGTAGGTTCATGCCTCTGTTGCATCTGTGCTCGAGTGAAAGAAACGTGACAAATGGAGGATGTGTTGTCGCCATTAGGGAGAAAACAACGATGTTTACATTACACACTTTGCTTACTGCGATTATCTGTTGCTTGCAACTTAATATCCAACGTTTGTTCGGATGATATTCGGAGGGTGGATTATTAGTGATAGATGCAGTTGGATGACGGTCTATGTTTCTTGTTGTAATGCCCGCATGAATCTCATAGTAATCATTATGTCATGCATTTTTCATTATCTATGAATTGCCCAGCTGTAATTTGTTCACCACACTTGTTAGCTATATTTTATGGAGAGACACCTCTAGTGAACTGTGGACCCTGGTCCATTTTCTCGTACTGATAATACAACTACTGCTTCCACTGTTTTCACAATGCTACTGTTGTTTTCATATTGTTCTCGTACTGTTTTCCACACCATACATTTAACCTCTTTGTTATCAGCAAAACCGGTGAGATTGATAACCTCACTGCTTCGTTGGGGCAAAGTGAACTGATTGTGTTGTGTAGGTTCCACGTTGCTGCTGAACCGGTAGTGCGTCCTACAACATCAACCGCATCAACCTTCAGAAGTTTCTTCTCCTCCTACCGGTCGATTCAACCTTGGTTTCTTTTCTGAGGGAAAATTTGTCGCTGCACTCTTCACAACCTTTCTCTTGAGGTTTACCAACGTCAGCCATCAACAAGTTTTCTGGCCCCGTTGCCGGGAAGGAAGAGAATTTCTGCAAGAGGAGTCTCTCACTTCCAATCTCTTTACTTCGTTATTGTTTTGATTGTTACTTGCTTTGTCATGCTTGCTATCAATGTTTGATATCTTTGAAACTAGATCTTATTGGCAAGATGGGTTCACGGATGAACAACAAAAATATTATAAGGAACACCGCTTGTGACAAAAAGGGATACACTTATGGGAGAAAAATTATTAAATTGCATGACTATGCTAAAAACTTGTGCTCTACTTATAATGTTACTTATTGCTTTGATAAGTCTCGTTGCTCTAGGAGGTATAAACACCTCCCGTTTCAGTGTGAGTACAATGATAATGTTACCATATCTTCTTATGTTAAGGGAAAATGTGACTTTGATGATGTGGAACAAATGGAGGATTTTATTGCTTGGAAGTTGCATTCGAAATTGCCGATTTGCTTGAAACTATTGATGATGGACCTTAGAAATATGAGATTTATTCTAACTTGAAGATTGCTTTGATAATTACAAGGATTGTAATTGCTACATTATCAAATATCTTAATAGATTCTTGATGTCTACGTACACTTCTATTCTTGTAGACAGTGTTGGGCCTCCAAGTGTAGAGGTTTGTAGAACAGCAGCAAGTTTCCCTTAAGTGGATCACCCAAGGTTTATCGAACTCAGGGAAGATGAGGTCAAAGATATCCCTCTCAACCAACCCTGCAATTACGATACAAGAAGTCTCTTGTGTCCCCAAAACACCTAATACAATTGTCAGTTGTATAGGTGCACTAGTTCGGCGAAGAGAGAGTGAAATACAAGTGATATCGATAATTATAAGTGATAATAGCAATCTGAAATAAAAATGGCAGCAAGCAAACATGTAGCAGAACTGATTGTAAATGGTGTTTCAATGCTTAGAAACAAGGCCTAGGGATCCTACTTTCACTAGTGGACACTCTCAACAATAATAACATAATTGAATGCATAAATATCATCTCTTCACTATGCTACTCCGAACCATTCTCCGGTCGGATAACGAACACCAATCCATGCGTAGGGTTCTAACATCACTCCTCAAGTATGTATTCCCTCTCTAGGGCACCCCACGCTGTCACTATGAGAGCCCCAAATTAGTACTAAACAAACGCCACAATTTCATAGGATAGTCCAACACAAGATATAAATATCACGCTAAACCACACTGTGCACACACTGTCACCTTTACACCATGATCAAAGTGTTTACGGAGATCTCATACCAAAACCACTCGAGTAGCATAACAGATGAAGAGTAACATCTACTAATTCAACTAGATTACAAAGCTCACGATCATATAAAGATCACACCATAGGAGAGAGATATGAAACACATAGCTACCGGTAGAGCCCTCAGCCCCGGAGGAGAACTACTCCCTCCACATCATAGGAGACAGCAACGGTGATGCAGATGGCGGTGGAGTTGATGGAGATGGATCCGGGGGCTCTTCCGTGTCCCGGTAGGGTGCCGGAACAAAGATTTCTGCCCCCCGAAACTTGTCGGCAGCGGCGGCGGAGCTACGGAACTTTTCGTGGAAGGGGGCTGATTTCTTTAGGGTTTATGCATCGGGTGCATATAAAGGTGAAAGGGCGATGATGGTGGGCGCTCGAGGGGCCCACACCACCTCCCGGCGCGGCCAGGGGCCCACCCGTGTGGAGGCATGGTGTGGGGGCTCCAGGGGCCCCTCCGGTCTCTTCGGGACTACGTGGAATCTTCGGGAATTCTAAGACTTCTGGGGTTCGAATTTTCCAATTCCGAGAATATTTCCATAACAACTTTTCTGAAACTAAAAACAATACAGAACAGGAACTGGCTCTATGGCATCTTGTCAATAGGTTAGTCCCGGGAAATCGATAAAAATGACATAAAGTGTAAGTAAAACATGTAGCATATGGCATGAAAACAACATGGAACATCAGAAATTATGGATACGTTTATGACGTATCAATTCTCTCCCCCGAAGTGAGAGACTAATGCCTTGCAGGAACCTATGGAAGAAGAAATTGTCTAAACTGGAAGCTCATTGGATGAAAAAGAGGAGGAGAGTGATGATCAAGAGGAGGAAGAATGGAGTAGTTATCTATGTATACCTCCTAATGAGAGTAACTCTTTAACTCAAACCTTATTTGATTTTCCTCCATGCTCACGAAAGGAGGATGAGTGTTATATTAGTCATAGTTGCAGTTGGATGACGGTCTATGTATTTTGTTGTAATGCCCGCATGAATCACATAGTAATATTTATGTCTTGCATATACACTACGGTGCAGCTACCGGTAGAGCCCTCAGCCCCGGGGAAGAACTACTCTCTCCTCATCATAGGAGACAGCAACGGCGATGAAGATGGCGGTGGAGTCGATGGAGATGGATCAGAGGGCACTTCCCCGTCCCGGCACGGTGCCGGGAAAAGATTTTTGTCCCTCGAAACTTGTCGGTGGCGGCGGTGGAGCTACGGAACTTTTCGTGTAAAAAGGCTGATTGATTTAGGGTTTATGCATCGAGGGGCATATATAGGCGCAAGGGCGATGGCGGTGGGCGCCCGAGGTCCCCACACCACCCCCTGGCGTGGCCAGGGGCCCACCCGCGCCCAGGCATGGGTTGGGGTCTCCGGGGCCCCCCTCTTGGTCTCCTTAGGACTTCCTTGACCCTTCGGGACTTCTAAGACTTCTGACTTTTGAATTGTCCAATTCCGAGAATATTTCTAGAACAACTTTTCAGAAACTAAAAACAGCAGAAAACAGGAACTCGCTCTGTGGCATCTTGTCAATAGGTTTGTCCCGGGAAATCGATAAAACTGGCATAAAGTGTAAGGAGAACATGTAGCATATTGCATGAAAACAACATGGAACATCATAAATTAAGGATACGTTTATGACGTATCAACATCCCCAAGCTTAGTTCCTACTCGTCCTCGAGTAGGTAAACGATAAAAACACATAATTTCTGAGGTGACATGCTGCCAACATAAACTTGATCATCATAGTAATGTAAAGCATGTAAACTATGATCAAATGAATAAAGGTTGTGGTTTATAGTTGATATCAGAGAGTAATGTATAAACCATTAGGAAAAACAAAGTAAAACCTTTCAATGAATCAATACTAAGAGACAATCCACTGTGCTAAGTATATTAAAGATGATTTAAGCTTCAAGAACAACAATATAATCATCCAAGGCATCAAACTCCCACAACAACTCCTGTTAGGATCAAGTCAAGTGACAACAATATGCACATAGGAAAATCATTCAAATAAGTGTGCACTTAAAATAAGCAAGTGTTCTGTATTGGTTCCTGGCACTAGGATGTTATGGCTAAAAGAACATTATGGGGGGTTTGGATGGTCAATGGAAGAAAGTCTCACACAACTGAAAGTGATCATTATACATGAGGAAGTCTTATAATCGAAGTTATGCAAGGAGTAGTGATTGCCACATAACGGATGCACATAGAGCTATAAGTGTATGAAATCTCTCCAATGGAACTAGTGGGGGTGCATCCAACCTGGTTGCTCACGAAGACCTAGAGGTCTTTTGAGGAGGCTCATCATTGGAATATACTCCCTCCGTATCGAAATATAAGATGTTTTAGCATTTCCTAGATAATATGTACCTAGACATGTTTTAGTGTAAGATGCATATGAATCTACACACTAAAACATGTCTAGATACATTATATCTACAAAATGCTAAAACATCTTATATGTTGATACGGAGGGAGTACAAGCCAAGTTCTATAATGTAAGTTCCCCACATAGTTATGCAAGTCATAATATGAAAAATCTCTCCAAACTGAAGTAATGATGCTAAACAAAACACAAGCGTGGAATAAATGATAGTAGTGCTACCCCCTCTCTCTTTATTTTCTCTCTTTTGCCTCTTTATTTTTTATTTTTCTCTTTTGGGCCTTTTCTCTTTTTTTTTATTTTTTTGATATATAACCTCACTGGTAGGGGCAACACTCTATTTTACAATGAATCAACACACTTTTAGTACTCATAACTCAAACTTAAATATCTGATGTATATAAAACTAAATGCTCCTGCCAGTGTAGCAGTATGCAAAAATAATAATGAAACATGTAACAAGTAACATAACGATGATGGATGTTTTATGGCAATATATCTCGGAATGGCCATGAAAATGACATGGTAGGTAGGTATGGTGGCTGTTTTGAGGAACATAAATTTTGGCTTATGTGTAGAAGAACAAAGTTCTCCCACAGGGTTTGGATGCACTGGCGAAGTTTGCACCAACTCTCAATGTGAGAATGAGCAATGCACAGTACCGAAGAGGCTAGCAAATATGGATGGTGGAAGTGCCAAAAAACCGCAACATAGAACTCACAAGTTAAAAGATTCCAAATAAAATCATGATATCACAAGGCATAATGAAAATCACTCCAAGAGGGTCCGTGGCAGTGACAAGTCAGTGTTAGCTACCCCGACCGTAGCGCGTAACAAAAATCCATTACGATTGTTATCAGCAAAGGAAGTCATATACCATTATCCTATCAACTGGTTATTTGAGTGTGGCACAGTTTCAAGCTTCTAGACCAACCATTAATTGTTATTGCTCTACTAAACCAGCAAGTTTACAATTAAGCATATTAATATCTCAAAAGAATAGAAAATAATCAAGTGAAACAGTTTAATGATCTACAAGAATATGCAAACTTTTTCGTTATACCATCTACCACATGTAGCATTTTATACCAAACACCAAGCCACAAAAACTCTTCAATAGATACAATAATGAAACAACAGATTACTAACACAACTCTACTAAAACTAACATCTCTAAATAAGAGATGTAAGAAAAACAGGAGGTAAACAGGAATTTTGCAGCAGCTAGAAGAAAAACTAAGACTACGAGCATAGCAAGTATTCAAATGAAAAAGAGGAGTGTGTCTCTCTCCCACACAAAGAATGCTAGGTTACAACTATATTATTTAAGCAAGGAAAATAAAATAAAACAAAGGAAAACAAAAGAAAAACAAGCAGACACTTCAAGTAATTTTTATATGACGTGACCGAATAAAAATATAGTTTCACTAGAAGTGGCCTGATAAATTGTTGATGAAGAAGGGGATGCCTTGGGCATCCCCAAGATTAGATTCTTGAGTCTTCTTAGAATTTTTTGGGATGAACCACGGGGACATCCCCAAGCTTTGGCCTTGCACTCTTCTTGATCACATCATATCACCCTCTTCTCTTGACCCTTGAAAACTTCCTCCACACCACACTCAATGTAATTTGCATTAGAGGGTTAGTGCAACAATAAAAAAAACCATGGGTTATTTATGGGAACAGTTGCAGTTGATAAAACATTAGCTACAGCCACTGATGTTTCGTGAAGCAAAGAAACCCACTTGACATCATAAAAGAGCAAATGCAAGAAAAATGGCAGAATCTGCCAAAACCAGAATAGTCTGTAAAGACGAATTTTTTTGGGGAACTTAAGTTGCTCATATAGGAAAACTTAAAGAATGAAAAAGTTTCGGAATTAGCTTAGGAATAATCACAACAAATTTCAGATCATTCTGATCTTTCTGGATTTTATACGATTTTTTACGGTGCACAGAAGAAATCTGTTTCCTGCGCCGAAATCCAAAACAACTCGCACTCTCGTCAGAAACTTTACTTGGCACAACTAAAACATTAAAATAAAGATAAAAAGGGTTTACTACACAAGTATACAACATCTTGACTCAAATAAAACAGAGAAAAACAAAGCAAAAAATAAAACCATGAGTTATCTCTCAAGAAGTGATTTTCTTTAAAGCCTTTTAGATATGCATGATAATTTGAGAAGATGATCACATGAGAAATATGAATTAGAGCAAAAGAGAGCATCAAGAATCAAATGTAAAACAAATTTAAGTCTAACCCACTTCCTATAAAAAAGAATCTTGTATAAAAACAACTTAATAAAGCACAAAGTGGCTAGCATAGGAAAGCAAAACAAGTGCAACTTCAAAAATTTCAACATAAAGAGGGGAAACTTGATATTGTTGAGATGCATAAGATTATGTTTCCCTCTCTCATAATAACTTTCAGTAGCATCATGAATAAATTTAAACATATAAATCTCACATAAAACATTCTTATCATGATACATATGCATAAAATAATTAATACTCTCCACATAAGCATAGTCATTCTTATTAATAGTAGTGAGGGCAAATTCAACAAAATAACTATCATTATTATTCTCATCACCATAATCATTAAATATAGGAGGAATATTATAATCATAATTAACTTTCTCCTCAATAGTAGGTGGACTGAAAATATCATATTTATCATTGTAATCATCATAAAGAACTCCAACATGATAGACAAGCTGTATATTAGGGAGATGGTTTTGGGTAATCCCTCCATAAATATGACAAGTTTCATAAGGATAATTGTAATCATAGCCTATGTTATAGCATCTTTTATAATAGTTATCAAAGACTGGAGGCATAATATCATCATAGGCAATAGGATAGTTATCTTCCAAAGTGCATTAATTTGTAAACATATCATCATTTTTACTAGAAAGAGATGTATCAAGCATATAATCATCAATAGCAAAAGGATTTCAAACACATCATCCACAAGCTTAGAGCTTTCTATATCATCATTGGAAGGAACATGGATGGTACTAATAGTACAATAATTACCATCATTTTCAGAATTGGTACCAAAGATAGTTTCAAGATTATAAGTAGTATCATCAGTGTCCCACTCATGATCATCAAATTCAGTAGTAGGTATAAAATAATCATCTTCAATAGTATCTACAGACTTAACATCACAATAATAACCAATATAACAATCATGTATATCATCTTCAATATCAATTTTCGAATCATACTCACTAGGAATAACCATGAGAGGAGCACCATGCTTAGGGGAAGGTACTGTTACCTCTCTCCTTTTACTCCTCTTATTCTTGTTCTTCTTCTTCCTCTCTGTAGGAGGGAGAGGCTTGAAAGGAATCTTCTCCACATACCCTGGTTTATTGTCAGAAACAATAGAAAAAACCTTGGAGGATTCCTCATCTTCATTAATAAGATGAAAACAAATATTAACCCTGTCATATTTTGGTAAAGTCTCCTCTTTTACAATATTTTGTATGTAAGTATTTCTGTGGCAATTATTAACACAATATAGATGACAACCATGCATGACACTATTCATACCAACAACACTCATATCTACCAAAGAAGTTTTTCTTGATAACTCTTCACACCCCAAAAATAATGTAAGTTCATCATGATGATTAGGAGTGATCATGTCATCACAATACAAACTTGCAGCATTCGATTATCTATTACAGCCAGAGCATTGAAAATTGAAATGACCCACTTTACAGCAAAGTTCAGAAATAAAAGGATAGAGGGCACAAACTTTTTCACCAAGATCATCTAAAGCCGTGTACCACATTCTAGTTTTTTCATTCCTATGATGGATGCAATATTCTTCTTCGATTTTATTCTTATCACAAGGTCTAAGTGCTCCACAAAAATTAACATGCTTATAAGAAATAGTACTTTCAGAAATTTGAGCATGTTCATTGCAATCATTAATAACAATTTCATTTTTCATGCAAGTGTCTTTAAAAGGTTCATGATATATGTCCCCGTTTGCTTTAGGAACATTAATATAAGAAGCAAAGGATTTATACCAACCAACAATCATTTGATGATCAAGACCATATTTAGCACTAAGCTCTTGAAAATCAGCAGTTTCAGCGAAAGACTTAATACAATCATACTCGTACTTTATACCTGATTCTTTACCTTTGTCGTTATTCCTCTTGACCCTTGAAAACTTCCTTCACACCACACTCAATGTAATTCGCATTAAGGGGTTAGTGCAACAATAAAAAAACATGGGTTATGTATGGGAACAGGTGCAATTGATAAAACATTAGCTACAGCCACTGATGTTTCGTGAAGCAAAGAAACCCACTTGACATTGTAAAAGAGCAAATGCAAGAAAAATGGTAGAATCTGCCAAAACCAGAATAGTCTGTAAAGACGATTTTTTGGGGCACTTAAGTTGCTCATATCGAAAAACTTAAAGAACGAAAAAGTTTCGGAATTAGCTGAGTAATAATCACAACAAAAATTTCAGATCATTCTGATCTTTCTAGATTTTATACGACTTTTTACGGTGCACAGAAGAAATCTGTTTCCTGCGCCGAAATCCAAAACCAACTCCAACTCTCGTCAGAAACTTTACTTGGCACAAATAAAACATGAAAATAAAGATAAAAAGGGTTTGCTACAGAAGTATACAACACCTTGACTCAAATAAAACAGAGAAAAACAAAGCAAAAAATTAAACCATGAGTTATCTCCCAAGAAGTGCTTTTCTTTATAGCCTTTTAGATATGCATGATAATTTGAGAAGATGCTCACATGAGAAATATGAATTGAAGCAAAAGAGAGCATCAAGAATCAAATGTAAAACAAATTTAAGTCTAACCCACTTCCTATAAAAAAGAATCTTGTATAAAAACAACTTAATAAAGCACAAAGTGGCTAGCATAGGAAAGCAAAACAAGTGCAACTTCAAAAATTTCAACATAAAGAGGGGAAACTTGATATTGTTGAGATGCATAAGATTATATTTCCATCTCTCATAATAACTTTCAGTAGCATCATGAATAAATTTAACAATATAACCATCACATAAAACATTCTTATCATGATACACATGCATAAAATAATTAATACTCTCCACATAAGCATAGTCATTCTTATTAATAGTAGTGGGAGCAAATTCAACAAAATAACTATCATTATTATTCTCATCACCATAATCATCAAATATAGGAGGAATATTATAATCATAATTAACTTTCTCCTCAATAGTAGGTGGACTGAAAATATCATATTTATCATTGTAATCATCATAAAGAACTCCAACATGATAGACAAGTTGTGTATTAGGGAGATGGTTTTGGGTAATCCCTCCATAAACATGACTAGTTTCATAAGTATAATTGTAATCATAGCCTATGTTATAGCATCTTTTATAATAGTTATCAAAGACTGGAGGCATAGTATCATCATAGGCAATAGGATAGTTATCTTCCAAAGTGCATTAATTCGTAAGAATATCATCATTTGTACTAGAAAGAGATGTATCAAGCATATAATCATAAGTAGCAAAAGGATTTTCAAACACATCATCCACAAGCTCAGAGCTTTCTATATCATCATTGGAAGGAACATGGATGGTACTAATAGTACAACAATTATCATCATTTTCAGAATTGGTACCAAAGATAGTTTCAAGATTATAAGTAGTATCATCATTGTCCCACTCATGATCATCAAATTCAGTAGTAGGTATAAAATAATAATGTTCAATAGTTCCTACAGACTTAACATCACAATAATAACCAATATAAGAATCATGTATATCATCTTCAATATCAAATTTCGAATCATACTCACTAGGAATAACCATGAGAGGAGCAACATGCTTAGGGGAAGGTACCATTACCTCTCTCCTTTTACCCCTCTTCTTCTTCTTCTTCTTCTTCTTCTTCTTCCTCTCTGTAGAAGGGAGAGGCTTGAAAGGAATCTTCTCCACATACCCTGGTTTATTGTCAGAAACAATAGAAAAAACCTTGGAGGATTCCTCATCTTCATTAATAAGATGAAAACAAATATTAACCCTGTCATATTTTGGTAAAGTCTCCTCTTTTACAATATTTTGTATGTAAGTATTTCTGTGGAAATTATTAACACAATATAGATGACAACCATGCAGGACACTATTCATACCAACAGCACTCATATCTACCAAAGAAGTTTTTCTTGATAACTCTTCACACCCCAAAAATAATGTAAGTTCATCTTGATGATTAGGAGTGATCATGTCATCACAATACAAACTTGCAGCATTCGATTAGCTATTACAGCTAGAGCATTGAAAATTGAAATGACCCACTTTACAGCAAAGTTCAGAAATAAAAGGATAGAGGGCACAAACTTTTCCACCAAGATCATCTAAAGCCGTGTACCACATTCTAGTTTTTTCATTCCTATGATGGATGCAATATTCTTCTTCGATTTTATTCTTATCACAAGGTCTAAGTGCTCCACAAAAATTAACATGCTTATAAGAAATAGTACTTTCAGAAGTTTGAGCATGTTCATTGCAATCATTAATAACAATTTCATTTTTCATGCAAGTGTCTTTAAAAGGTTCATGATATATTTCCCCGTTTGCTTTAGGAACATTAATATAAGAAGCAAAGGATCTATACCAACCAACAATCATTTCATGATCAAGACCATATTTAGCACTAAGCTCTTGAAAATCAGCAGTTTCAGCGAAAGACTTAATGCAATCATACTCGTAGTTTATACTTGATTCTTTACCTTTGTCGTTATTCCAACCTTTATTATTGGTTTGAATTGTTTCAAGAAGATCCCATTTAGCTTCAAGATCCTTACTTGAGAAAGAACCCTCTGAATAGGCATCTAGATAATCCCTGTAATGTCCTGAAAGCCTTGCAAAAAAATTAGTAACAATTATTTCCTTAGGAAGCTCATGGTTAGGACATTTAAGTATTAATGTTTTCAGTCTTCCCCAAGCTTGAGCAATGCTTTCTCCATCATGAGGCCAAAAATTATAAATGTAATTCCTATCTAAATACAATTCATGAGAAGAATAAAATTTAGAATAAAATAGAGATTCAAGCTCCTTCCACTCCAAATGATGAGGGTCATCTAGCAGCTCATACCACTCCCTTGCTTTGTCCTTAAGTGACAAAGAGAATAACCTCGTCTTAACTTGGTCCATTAAAACACCTGCACACTTGAACAACCCGCATAATCATGTATAAAGAGTAAATGATCACGAGGATGGACAGTTCCATCTCCAAAATAGCAGTTATTTGGTGACACGTTCAACAATTTTCATAGGTATTTTAAAAGTAACACTTTCAGCGGGAAGATTTAAAATATCACAAGCATCATTAGATTTATCACATATGGGAGATAAAGTATCATCAGAGCAAATTTTCTCCTCTAAAGCTGGGGCACTAAAAAGATTATAAAAACTAGCTTCCCCAAGCTTAGACTTTTCCATAGCACTAGAAATAATGGTATCCAAAGAATTAATGCTAATAACATTGCTACTATCATTCCAATAAAGCTCTCTCATATTTTGGTTGTTTTTCCATTAAGACTAACTAGTAAAAATAAAAACAAGCAACAAGTAAAAATAAGCCTAACTAGTGAAAATAAAAACAAGAAACAAAAAGATATAAATGCAGAATCTAAAGGAAATAACTTCGAGCACTCACAGAGGATGTGAGTACCTTTTACCTTACCTCCCC
>JAPCYS010003140.1:0-18992 GCA_028641055.1 Alopecurus myosuroides | reverse complement strand
TGTTTTCTAGGATTAACGTGGTGTCTTATAGGGAGTCTCCAACTAGTTAATATAAGATTTTAGAAATCTTATGTTTTTTTTTAATTAATCGTTGAACCTGAGAAGTGGAATGATTACACTAGGAATAGAAACACTAGTAGAAAATGGGCTTTTAGTACTTGTTCCAGAGGGCCCTTTAGTACCGGTTGGACAACCGGTACTAATTAATCGGGAGTAAAGGCTCATCACAATTTAGTACCGGTTCCTTACAGACTGGTATTAAAGGGCCTTCACGTGGCCCAAGAGGAGCCCACAGGGCCGGGTTCCTTTGGTACCGGTTCTTGTTACGAACCGGTACAAAAGGATTGTCTTTTTTTCTTCTTTTTTTCGATTTTTCCCAAAAAAATCCATTTTATTTATTTCTATTGTTTAACCACTTAAACTCACATTTATGACTAAGCATTCTTAATTTCAATCTAAATTAGTCCCTTCTACTAACACTTCCCGCAGAGGTCACCCGTTCTCACACTACTCTAGCACTAGAACGCTTAATTTCCTAGTTCCTTCCCTATGAGCTACCTACAAACAAGAGATACTTACCTGACAATAGTATCCTATCAATCCTATTAACCCATGGATATGATGTCGCACACATTTATTTTATGAACCTGAATAATTATTTAAATAAAAAGAAATGAATCATTAATAATATTTTGAATTAAAATATTCTTAAATGCAAATAATAATTAACTTATTTGCCTTTTTTTCTATTTAATATTGAATAATTCATATATGCAAATCCGTAAATTGAAACTTGACAAATAATATGTCTAAATCAATTAGAAAATGAGATAAATCCAAATATTAGACATCCATAACCCAACTTTTGATAAATTTCCCTCATGTTTATCTGATCTAGTACTTTCAAGACGGAGTCCCTCTCCGATGAAACCCTAACCCCGTTGTAGAAAAATCAGACTTATACGAATAAAGTCGGTACCGGCGCCAAAATAGGGTAGAAAAGTGTCTAACTAGTTGCTTTGGTTGTGTTAGACTAGGCCCTAAAAAGTCAGAAGACAAAGGTATGAACAACCTCTTAACAAGTTTCCCTCATGTTTGACCTGATAATATTGTTGATGGAGAAGGGGATGCCCAAGGCATTCCCAAGCTTTGACGTTTGTACTTATTGGATATTTCTTGGAGTGACATGGAAATTCCCAAGTTTTAAGGTTTTGTCCATCATTAATCTTCTCATATCATCCTCCTCTCCTTATACCTGAAAACTTCCTTCACGCAAAACTTCTCATAATCTTCATTAGCGCGGTTAATGCATCAAAGAAACAAATCCACTTGGTATTTTTTGAATACAATGCAAACACTCAACTCAAACATTTCATTTTGTCATTACATTCTTTTAAAGCTCTCCACCCCTAGAGAACCCCAAAAGAAAAAAAGTGGAAAATGCAAACAAAGGCACAAATCTGTCAAAACGGAACTAGCTGTAAAGTTGAATTTTTCCGACGCACTGTCGACGCTCAAATAAAAAACCTTGAAACTTATGAAAGTTAGATAACAATCTGGGCATGTGCCCAATGTTTTTCATAATTATATGATACTTTGTTAGAGAGATATGGATTTTACGGTGAGGCACAAAAATCTGTACAGCAAAACAACAACTTGCAGTTTCTTTCAAAAAAGGAAATTCTTGGCACCAAAACCAAATAAAAGGGATAAGAAGAGGTTTCTACAGAGGTAACAACTTCCAAGACTCAAGGAAAGCAAAAGAGAACAGAAGAAAAAAAAACGAGGGAAAACAAGGTAGGTTTCCTCCCACAATCAAGTCGAACGCATGCTTGCACCAACCAAAAAAGCCAAGATATAAACATCTAAGAAAAATATTCAGAGCTAGCACAGTTGTATTTTTCGTGTGTAATAGAAATTAATTCCTAAGAATCTTTCAAATTTTCATCACCTATTTGTTTGAAGGTGAGGATCTCAGCCTCAGGGGACATAAGAAAGGTAGCAAATCTAGACATACTAACAAAGGAAAGATAAAAACAAAATAACAAAGCAAGTAAAAGACTAGAAACCAGGAGATCACAATGAAATCTTGCTCACATTATACTTAAACATGAACATATAAATATAGATACATATAAAAAGTACTCGATCTCCAGATCTCAAGAGACCCGCAATACTACATAATAGAGAGATACATATAAAAGTACTCGATCTCTAGATCACACGAGACTACATCATAGATATATATATATATAAGTACTACATATACATAATAGAGACCCCCAAGCACTACTACACAGTAGTAGTCGTATGAATCATCATCATCATCAACTGTTGCTGCTGCCGGTACGAGGTGACGCTGGCCAAGGTTGACAACTCGAATGATGCGGTACAACTCGTATGCAACGTAAGCATCTATGGCGGCATACTCAATGTTCTTGCGGTGAAGTGGGGTCATCTCGCACTCCTTGTGGTTATCAATCTTGGTCTTCATATCACCATACCAGTCGTCGATCAAATCCACTACCATATGAACCATAGAAGTCCTATCATGCCGAGGCCTGAATATCTCCCGGATATCAATGTGGCAAGCGGCCGGTATCGCATTACCGAAGTTGTTCATCATATTGATCTTTTCATTGTTTGTATCAACACTAACAAAACGAATGCCGCTGCGGCAAAGGAAGTTCATGAGAGCTGGACACTTCTTGTCACTACTACAACAACAAATTAGCATTAAACGAATTGTTAATTAAGAATCATAACAATAACCTATAATTAAATATATATGCTAATATGCAACAAGCAAAATTAATTCACTACACGGATATGTTCTTACACGGATTTTCCAATATGTTCTAAAATTAATTATGACTTCTATGTTCTTACACGGATTTGCCAATATGTCCTAAAATTAACTATGTCTTCTATGTTCTTACACGGATTTCCCAATATGCAACAAGGCACCATGATAAACCTACATGGATATATGATTCAAATGGGGATCAAATATATGATTCTATGTCACGGATATATAATTCAAACGGGGATCAGACATGTTGCTACCCTATACAATTTTCATCATCATAAACCTATGCAATTTTCTATATATCACGCGCATATATGATTCAAATATGATTCAAATGGGGATCGAATATATGATTCTATGTCACGGATATATGATTCAAATGGGGATCAGACATGTTGCTACCCTAGGCAATTTTCATCATAATAAATCTATGAATAGATCGATATCAAGCCCCAAAACGTACATACCTTGACCATTGAATGACCAAGACATTCTTCTTGTAGCAAAGTTGGATAGCCGCAACCTCCTTCCCATTGCGTGTGTACTCAAGATCAAGCCCGATGAATTTCTCTTGATCCATCGCGCCTTCAACGCATCCTTTGAATGTGTCAAGATAACCCGCCATATTGGCGCTCTCGTTGGTGTAGACGACGGTAAGCACGTTTGATGTGCACGAACAGGGTCTATGCGACTGATTGGTTGATCCCTGGTAGATTGGGAAGAAGAGAGAGGAGGAGAGGGAGGAAACAGAGAATGTTCTCGCAGTACTGTAGTAGTTCGCGAACAAATACGCGCGAGAGGCAAAACGGTTCAAATCTTTGGTACCGGTTTTAGCCACCAACCGATACCAAAGGTCCTCGCGCCAGGCGAACGGTTGCCATGCCCCCTTTCCCTCATCCCTTTGGTACCGGTTGGTGGCTAAAGCCGGTACCAAATATTCTCGCACCGTACGAATGGTTGCCACACCCCTTCAGTACCAATTTTAGCCACCAACCGGTACCAAATGTATGGTTCAAACCGGTATTAGCCTTGCCCAGCGCTCTCCCCGTTCGAACTGGTACAAGACACATCTGTACCAGTTTGTAACTGAACTGGTACTATTGTTAAAATCCTTTGGCCCTATTTCCACTAGTGAAAACTAATGTTTTTATGAAGCAATTTATGCTTGTAAACATGAATGCGGACTAAACATCAGAAATAGTATTTAATTTGGGTATATGTGTGTATTATCACCGACTTCTAATGTCAACCATGTTTGTTGATACTCATATTTATGTAGTCATATTCTCCTTTTTCATTTATACTCCTAATTACCAGTCATGTAGTCTTCATATTTAGGCACATCTCATCACTCTCTCTATCTCTTCCGTCCTCCCTACTCTCAGTATTCTTTCACACACATAGGTATGTGTTACGATGTAGCATCGACATAAAAATTCCATTACAAACTCAAATACTTCTGACACTAATTAATAATTAGGTTTCAAATAAAAATACTAATTAATAATTAAGGATATAAAATAAAGTTGTCATTAGTCAGCCTCTCATGCCACTTCAAGTGCTGCATCTTTAAATAGGATGAAACATGTATATGTTTTTGCGTCTCTCTTATAATTAGGATCAACCATACAATACTTTGATGATGGACTATATGTTCCGGTACAGTTATATAATCTATTAGTTGTGACCCGTTTAGTTTTCATTTTGGTGAAGTCACGTACGTGATACTCTTAGATACAATTTTGAATATTGATTGGTTGTGACATATATAGATAAAATTCTAAAGATATATCTGTTGTGATTTTTTTTATGTCAAAATAGGGAGCTCTATCTACCAGACATACATATAGGTTTACATCAGTATACTCGACGATCTCTTCGTATGTTTTGTAAGCAAATTAATAATATGGTTTCTTGTGATTATTTGTTGGCATACTAAACCATGCATACATACAGTGTACATTAGTATAGTTAGACTTGTAAGGAAATCACTTGTGGCTCCAAGCTCATTGAAACTCGTTTTTAGAATTTTTTGAAAAACATACTTTTAGGTCTTCAAAAATTCTAAAATTAATTACACAAATACGTATACACATTATATATATAAGCAAGAAATTTCGACAAAAAACTTTGTATTTTGGTTTACACAATAAAGAGAAATTTCTAGCAAGAAATTTCGGCAAAAACTTTTGTATTTTGGTTTACACAATAAAGAGAAATTTCTGAGAAACACGAGCTACTATTCTTCCTATATTGTGTCCACACTTTTCCTTTTTATATGTAACTTGGAATACATATTTTTTGCATTGAAAATTTCCATATAAGTATTTTGAGCCACAAACTTACAATTTTAAAAAACAATTGCATAGGGGCTCACTATGCCCGGGTGCACTAAGTCCACGCTCGAGTTCGTATACATATTCATTGATTTATGAATACTTGTAACTGTAGCATACATCGTTACATTTTCCACAACATACAATCTAGCTAGCTAGTTGTTTTTTTTAGTGCAGGAAATACATGAACATTCACTTTTATACAGGTGAGCACTTTTATAAGTATAAGAATATTTTTCTAAATACATGAAATTTCATTTTTATATAGGTGAACAATTTTTAGAACCACTGTTTTTTAAGCATGATCATTTTTTCATATACATGAGTAATCTCTTGGTACACATGAGCATATTTTTGTTAATATGTGATTTTTTTAATGTTTACGCAAACAATATTGCATAATAAGAAATTGATTATATAGAATTAACTAATTTTAATTTTATGAGATTAATAATAAATAATAAATTAAAGAGATACATATGACCACTATGGTTGATAGACCCTTAGTTCTCTTACAAGAGACAAATAGGGGTACAAGGAGTGCTATTTAAAGGGCCCATATTCTCCGGGATAAGTTTTTCGAGAACTTTCCTCCCTACTAACATTTAGGAATTAATGATCACATGTTAAAAAAATCTACTAAAGAATAACCAAAAAATGGGCCCACAAATTTGCCTTTGATGTGTAGGCTGAAGTTAGACACCTCCATCCGAAACTAAAAGTAAGAAACTGTAGCAGCCCCCTCAATAAAAAATTAACATCGACACTGACTAATATATCATCCGAATCGATTAGACTAAGAATACAAATAGATATCCACACTAACCAATTAGAAAAACAACCCCTTTAATTAAAAAAAATCAACCCAACTCAATAAAAAATATAACCATCATTGAATTAAAATAAATACAACAATAAATTCCACACGAACTCGCTAATTTTTTCAACCTCTCAATAAAAAAATACAAATAACTTTTTTTAATAAAAAATGAGCCATGATCAAGAAAATAAAAATCTTCCACACAATTACCAAAAAAAACATACCACACAATTAATAAAAAAATTGCACCCCTCTCAATTTAAGTTAAGGTTAAACTATACACCACCCCTGCATAATAAAAAAATAGCATTTATGTCCATATCGCTCAATTTTTTTTCATAGTAGACCCCAAATCTATTAGCAAATTTTTTTTGGTCTAAAGCACCTTAGAAAACCAAGATAATACAACCAGGTCTCTAAGGAACCAAACCACTACCATCACCGATATGAGGAGAGAACGCATTGTCGCACAACCACTGCCCGCTCCCCCGCCGGGCCGGCGAAACCTTAAACTGATATGCGACTTGATGTGCGCATGGAAGTCGTCTTGTTGTCTCTTCCGGGCTGCATGACGAAGATGTAGAAGATTCTAGCTCGCCTAACTAGCAATAGATATTGGGGACGAACCACCAACGACACCGAGAACAACCACCATTAGCATAGACACAATTCCAACTCCAGCTAGACGAGGAAGGAAGATGACAAACTCACATGCTCCTCGACAAAATCCATTCTAGCTAGACTCGAGCGGACAAAGGGAGAGCCGGAGGACAAGAACACCGCACCATATCCTCTCTTCCGCAGGAAGACGCTGATGATTAGGCGAAGCAACCATGTCGCCCACATCCCATCCCCACCAGAAACAACACTGAAGAGGAGGGAGGGCGATGGAACCTTTATTCCCCATCGGTGCCGAATCCTCTACCAAGACGCCGCCTCCCAGGCCTACTGCTACCCTGTGTACACAACAGAGGATGAATATCCGTATAACCACCTCCTCCAGCTGCCGGAATAGCGACCATAGGAGGCAACAATGACCCCCGACCTCGCAGGCGAGTGAATGGGAACTTGGGCTTCGGTTTCTTTTCGCCACTCTCTACTGTAGTCAGGTAAAACCCTCACTTATATTTTTCCTAGTCAATAAAATATATAATGTTCCTTCTTAGTAAAAAAAATAGTATCAAGCTTCCTCTAAAATAATTTCAATCTATTGACATAAAGCCATTTTTCGTTGGCTAGAGTACCTTGATACTATGTTCCGCTAGACAATCGAAGAAGAAAAAGTTTTTTCGTGCCTATTACTAACCTACCAAGTCTGCATTATATTTGCAAACAATTTTTTCTAGAAAATATATAAATAAATATTAATTTCCTAGAATTGTAATATATGAACATACTATCCACACCCCAAAGCCGAGGGAAAACCTGCCACACAGCAAAACTTTATAACTATACTAAAACAATGGCGTTGATGAACAATTTGGAATAAGAAAAATAGTATGTATTTGGTTACAAATCTTTCCTCACTATTCTAATAAAAATATTAATCTTAAATAATTTCAATTACGACATGTGGAACCTAGGTAACAGATCTAGTGCCCCCTCGGTTGATATCATGCAACGAAACCAAATAAAACAAACTAAGATTTCATGACCTCATTGGTGATAGAATGCCGTGGCACATGGAATAGAAAATATATGAATTAGTAAAAAAGGTTATTTGCTTCTACCACTAGAAGAATCAATTTTCTATAGAGATTGCGCACATGTCATAATTGTCATAAATGCACATGAGACGTTTCAAGATGTCTATAAACGTGATTGCGGTGTAGGAAAACACCCCTTAAGAATTTTTGAGGATTCATTCCATTAAAAGAAATAAATTTTTGCCATGATTCAACGGAATTCCTAAAAGAATAATAAAGGATTTTGATCCTTAGGGTTTTATCCTATTTGGGTCGTTTGATTTGTATGATTAGAATTTTAGATTTGTTTTACCATAGGATCGCAATTGACTATGTTTTGGAGGATAATTTCAATCCACTCAAACCTTATTTTACAATTCCTTCGTTTTCATGTGATTCAAACTCTCCTTGATGAAATTTCGTTAGGTTCTAATAAAATCATGTAAGATTTATGGCACTATAATTCTTTGTTTGTCTTTTCCTATTCCTGTTTTTTAAATGCTGCAAATAAAAGTTGCCCTTTATAGGAACAATTTCCGTGGATTGGAATCCATACAAAATTTATGTGAACCAAAGAGGCCCCGCAGAATGGTAGTGTATGACATGTAGATATATGGAAGACCACCCTTGGTTTGGGCCTTCTCTCTCTCTGTGTAGCTGATATAATGGGCTGGGCCCAGCTTCCACCTTTTACACCCTGCTAGGGCTGGAATTACAGCTTGAAACTCGTGAGTTAAACGAGTAGCACGCAACTCGACTCGGCTTGGGTCAAACTAGTTGCCAAACGAGCCGATATGAGTTTTCGTTTTCATCGGTAATCAAGTTCAATCTAAACGAGCCGGGTTTACCGAGTACACGTTTAGCTTATTTAGCTCGGTAAAAAGAGTGGTTGATAATATTCTTATTAATGTGAACAAATTTTTATTGATTTTTATACTACACTTACTACAAATTACTTGATGGTGAGACTTTTATTGATTATTGTGATGATGTCACTATACATGACCAAATAATTAAAAATAATTCTATATAAAATATGTAATGTTGA
This sequence comes from Alopecurus myosuroides, assembly GCA_028641055.1. Lineage (NCBI taxonomy): Eukaryota > Viridiplantae > Streptophyta > Magnoliopsida > Poales > Poaceae > Alopecurus > Alopecurus myosuroides. The sequence goes on along the minus strand of JAPCYS010003140.1, from coordinate 10,294 downwards.
ACTTTAACAGTTTTATAAAATTAAACAAGTACCTCGCGAGTTCGCCGAGCCGAGCCGAGTTTCGCTTCTCAACTCGTTTGTTGAACGAGCACGGCTCATCAGTTGACCGACTTGAGCGAGTCGAGCCGAGCTGGCTCGGCTCTCTCGAATTCTAGGCCTACACCCTGCTGCCTCCGCCACCGATGACGGGCTATGAAAGAAATCCCTTTTTTGTCCCTTTTGTTTAGGCATGCAGGCCGCCCGGCCGCTAAACGTAGCGGGTGGTCCGCGTCCGCCAGGATCGGCCTTTTGCAGTGTTCCATCGGAGGCGCACCCAATAAGCTATTTAAACTTTTGATAGCGACATCGCTACTTTTGTTAAAGGGCTAGAAATGGAATTTTAGCTAGGGACTTGGCTATCTGAATTATTCATAATGCATACCTTTTCATGCATTTCCCCTAGTGGCTTTACTTGGCTCAAAAAATACTCAAAATAAAAGATACAGCGGGGTTGCTATGGAAATAGAAAACACCAAGGTGCAAGCACACCAAAGAAAGCAAAGGAAAACTAAAAGAAAACAGAGAAATAAAACGGGTTGTCTCCCGGTAGCGCTTTTCTTTAAAGCCTTTCAGCTAGGCACAGAAAAATCAACTCAAGTATTTTCAAGTGAAGAAGCATAAACATCATATTTTGCTCTAATAGAGTCAAGGGGTAGCTTCATATTCTTTCTAGGAAAGTGTTCCAACCCTTTCTTGAGGGGAAGTTGATATTTAATACTCCCCTCATTCATATCAATAATAGCACCAGCAGTTCTAAGAAAAGATCTTCCCAAAACAATAGGACAAGAAGCACTGCATTCAATGTTCATAACAACAAAATCAATAGGTGAAAGGTTATTATTAACCATAATAAGAACATCATCAATTCTACCAAGAGGTTTCTTCTTAGCATTATCAGCAAGATGAACATCCGAATAACACTGTTCCAACGGCGGCAAATCAAGCATATTATAAAGCTTTTGAGGCATAACAGAGATACTAGCACCAACATCACACAAAGCATTGCAATCAAAATCATTTACTTTTATCTTAATGATAGGCTCCCAACCATCATATGATTTTCAAGGGATAGAGGTCTCAAGTTTCAACTTTTATTCCCTAACTTTCATGAGAGCATTGGTAATTTGTTTAGTAAAGGCCATATTCATGGAAGTAGCATTGGGACTTCTAGCAAGCTTTTGTAGAAACATAATAACTTCAGAGATGTTGCAATCATGAAAATCAATATTATTTTCATCAAAAGTAATGGAAAGATTATCTCCCACATTTCTAAAAAAAATTAGCACTTTTATCAGAAGCAATTTCAGCAGGTTGAGGCAATTTAGCACGTTTCACCAAAGGAGTAGGGACTTTATTAACTCCAACTACTTTACCATTGATAGTAGGAGGTTTACTAGCACTTGAGACTTCAGTTTTACTAGTGGTTGTGATAGTACAAACTCTAGCAATATTATTCTTTTTAGCCAGTTCATCTTCTCTTTCGCATCTAACACGTAATTCATCCATCAATCTAACATTATCATCTACTTGAACTTGGATGGCATTAGTTGCATCAAAAGGATTATCTTCAATGGTTTCAGTTTTAGCAGCCATTTTATTTATCAAAGAATTGTGCCTCTGACAGGGCCGAAATACTAATCTCAGCACTAGAGATTTTACCTTAAAAACCATAGATTTCTCTATTCAAATTTCCAATTTGTTGACTAATAGTTTTCAACATAGAAGATTGTTCTTCCATAGTTCTAGTAGACAACTTATTTTGTTCATATTGCATTTGCATAAAGTTCTTAGTTGCTTTTTCAACTTCTACAATTCTTTCCTCACTAGGCATTACAGATCTACCATAAGAATAACCACTACCACTATTAGGAGGATAGGGCTTATAATTATTTCCACCAAAATTATTTCTATAAGCATTGTTGTTAAAAATTATTATTTATAATAAAGTTCACATCAACATGCTCTTCTTGAGCAACAAAAGAGGCTAATGGAACATTATTAGGATCAACTTGAGCTTTATCATTAACAAGCATAGACATAATAGCAACAAGCCTTTCACTTAAAGAGGAGGTTTCCTCAACAGAATTTACCTTCTTACCTTGTGGAGCTCTCTCAGTGTGCCACTCTGAATAATTTATCATAATATCATCGATAAGCTTTGTTGCATTGCCCAAAGTGATGGACATAAAGGTACCTCCAGCAGCTGAATCGAATAGGTTCCTTGAGGAGAAATTTAGTCCTGCATTGAAGGTTTGTATAATCATCCAAGTAGTCAGTCCATGAGTGGGACAGATCTTCACCTAGTTTTCATTCTTTCCCAAGCTTTAGCAACATGTTCATTCTTTGATTTCTTAAAATTCATTATGTCACTTCTCAGGGATATAATCTTAGCAGGAGGATAATATTTTCCAATGAAAGCATCTTCACACTTAGTCCATGAATCAATACTATTTCTAGGCAAAGATAGCAACCATTCTTTAGCTCTTCCTCTCAAAGAGAAAGGAAATAATTTCAATTTAATAATATCTCCATCCACATCTTTCTATTTTTACATCTCACATAGTTCAACAGAATTTTTAAGGTGAGCAGCAGCATCATTAGTACTAATACCATAAAATTGTTGTTTCATCACAAGATTTAATAAAGCAGGTTTAATCTCATAGAAAGCAGCAATGGGGGAAGGTGGAGCAATAGGTGTACAAATAAAATCATTGTTGTTTGTGCTAGTGAAGTCACACAACTTGGTATTCTCAGAGGAACTCATTTTGGCAGAATAAAAGCAAGCAAATAAATAACAGCTGGGAAGTAAACTAATTTTTTTGTTTTTTCAATATAGAGAAATAAACTAATTTTTTTGTGTGATTTTGATATAGAGAAATAAAAACAACACAAAAAAAAATAAAAACAACACAATAAACAAAATAAAGAGATTGAGAGTGAGAGACTCCCCTTGCCAGAAGACTTCCTTCTCCCCGACAACGGCGCCAGAAAAGTCCTTGTTGCTGGCAGAGTTAAATCCTTTCTCTGCATTGTCGGGAACCCCAAGAGGAAGGTGTGATGAGCACAGCGGTAGGAGTTTTCCCCTTAGTTAAGAACCAGGATTATCAATCCAGTAGAAGAAAGAGGATCTTCGGAAGGTTGGTGCCACTAACGGTGGTGCTGGCGCTTCACCGGTGTCAGCAACAACGTGGAACCTGCACACAACACAACCATAATACTTTGCCCCAACGGTACAGTGAGGTTGTCAATCTCACCGGTCTTGCTGAAAACAAAGTTTAGACATATAGTGTGGAAAAACAGTGTATGCTTGCACAAAGTAAAGAAAGCAGGAAATTGTTGTGGTTTGTTTAACAGTGTGGAAATATGGACTGGGATTCGTAGTTTCACTAATGGTGTCTCTCCATAAAAGATAGCATGCTGGGTGAACAAATTACAGCTGGGAAATTCACAAATAGAGGTTGCACCGTGGTGCACAGTATGACATGAAGATTACTATGCTATTTAGTGTGGGCATTACAACAAGATACATAGACCGACATCCATATGCATCTATGACTAATAATCCACCCTGAGGGTATCATCCGAACCCCCTCAGGTATTAAGTTGCAAGCAACAGATAATTGCATTAAACAAAGTGTGTAATGTAAGCAATGATTATGCACGCGGGTACTCTCACCGTTGTTTCTCCCTAATGGCAACATCACATCCTCCCCCTTCACGTTTCTGTCACTCAAGCAAGGCAACAAGGAGGCATGAACCCACTATCGAGCATAAATACTCCCTCTTCGATTCACTAGCAAATACTTGGCCACAATAACCACTAGCAACGAGAGCATGCAAGATCACAAATAACATATGCAAATAAAGACTATAATCAACTTGGCATAATGTCAATATTCATCGGATCCCAGCAAACACAGCACGGAGAATTACATAAGATCAATCTCGATCATGATAGGCAGCTCGCGAGATCTAAACATGGAGGCATATGAGGAGAAGACAACCATCTAGCTACAACTATGAACCCGTAGTCCAAGGATGAACTACTCACGCATCACTCCGGAGGCAGGCATGGTGATGTAGAGGCCTCCGGTGATGATCTCCTCTCCGGCAGGGTGCCGGAAACAGCTTCAGAATCCCCCCTGATCTGGGGTTGACGGTGACGGCAGCTGCGGAACTTTTTCGGGGATTTTGATCAGGTGTCTAGGGTTTTCCATCCGGGGGGGCTTAAATAATCGAAAGGGCAAAGGCTGTGGAGGCCGGGGGGGGCCACACCCATAGCTTTCGCGGCCAGGGGCTGCGCCACCCTATGGTGTGGCCCCCTGCTGCCCCTCTTCGACTCCTCTTCGTTCTTCTAGATGCTTCCGGGGAAAATAGGACTTTCGGGCTTCGAATTTTCCCATTTTGAGAATATTTCCAGAACAACTTTTCTGAAACTAAAAAACAGCAGAAAACAAGGAATTGGATCTATGGCATCTTGTTAATAGGTTAGTGCGGAAAATCAATAAAAATGACATAAAGAAGGGAGAAAACATGTAGCAATTGGCATAATATGATCATGGAGCATCAGAAATTAGGGATACGTTTATGATGTATCAGTAACACATGAGCAATTTACTTTGGAGTGGCGGTTAATTACCACATGTAGGTAGGTATGGTGGACACAATGGGAAAACTTTGGTTTTAGGGAGTTGGATGCACGAGTAGAACTGATACTCAGTACAGGTGGAGGCTAGCAAAAGACTGGGAGCGACAAATCAAGAGAGCATAAGAGTCATAATCATGCATAGCGACATAAACATCATTAATCAAAGCATAATTGGTACCACAAGTTCAAAAACTAAATGATCATGGAGGCTATTCATGACTGGTTCATAGTCATAAATATGGTCTGAGCATGCACCAAGTCAACCAAAAAAAACATTCAAAGGAGAACACCACAAATTTATGCTTCAATATGACAAGAACAACTCGTGATTCTTTCAATGGCACATTAAAAACTCTCGGCTATTTGAGGCTAATCATGCTACTCAAAAACCACAAGGCTTTAAAACTAAAATAACATCTAGCAAGATATGGAAAAGCTCTAGCCACAGTCTATACAAGCTTCTACTTGCACCGTTAAAAATTCTACCTCAAGCCGCAGTTTCTTTTCCCAACAAGCACCATGCAAATCATGCTTTAAAAAATCATCTACACGCTACAGCAGGAAAACATGAGAGTACTCATATAACACTACTAAAACTAACATCTCTGAATAAGAGATGCAATGAAAACGAGAGCTAAACAGGAATTTTTGCAGCAACTAGAAGAAATACTAAGAATACTAGCATAGCAAGTATTCAAACGAAAAAGCGGAGCGTGTCTATCTCCCAAACAAGGATACTAGGTCCAATGATATTATTGCAGAAAGGAAAACAAAAGAAAACAAAGGAAAACAAAAGAAAAACAAACAGACGCTCCAAGTAAACTTCATATGATGTGACCGAATAAAAATATAGTTTCACGAGAAGTGACCTGATAGATAGTTGATGAAGAAGCGGATGCCTTGGGAATCCCCAAGTTTGGATGCTTGAGTATTCGAAAAATATGCTTGGATGAACCATGGGGGAATCCCCAAGCTTTGACCATGCACTCTTCTTGATCACATATATCACTTCTTCTCTTGACCCTTGAAAACTTCCTTCACACCACACTCAAACAGTAATTCGCATTAAAGGGTTACTGCAACAATTAAAAACCCATTGGTTCTGTATGGCACAAGTGCTATTGATAATTTTAAACATTAGCTACAGCCACTGATGTTTCTTGAAGCAAAGAAATCTACTTGACATCGCAAAAGAGCAAAATGCAAGAAAAATGGCAGAATTTGTCAAAACCTGAACTGTCTGTAAAGACGAATTTTTTCGAGGCACTTACGTTGCTCAGATGGAAAAACTTAAAGAACGAAAAATTTGAGTAATTAGCTAAGGAATAAGCAAAAACAATTTCAGATCATTCTGATCTTCCAGGATTATATATGATTTTTTCCGGTGGACAGCAGCAATCCGAAAACCAACTCCAACTCTCGTCAGAAACCTTACTTGGTACTACTAAAACATGAAAAGAAAGATACAAAGGAGTTTCTACAGAAGTATAACACCCCTTGACTCAAAGAAAACAGAGAAAAACAAAGCAAAAAAAAACCATGGGTTATCTCCCAAGAAGTGCTTTTCTTTAACGCCTTTTAGCTAGGCTCAGAAAAGTGGAATCAAGTATATGCTCACATAAGAAATATGAATTAAGAAAAAAAAAGAGCATCAAGAAGCAAGTATAAATTTTTTTAAGTCTAACCCACTTCCTATGCATATAGGAATCTTGTAAATAAATAAATTAAAGAAACTCAAACTAGAAATCATGTGAAGGTAGAATAAGAGAAACTTCAAAATTTTCAACATAAAAAGAGGTGTTTTATTAACATGAAAATTCTTACAACCATATTTTCCTCTCTCATAATAATTTTCAGTACCATCATGAACAAACTCAACAACATAATTATCACATAAAGCATGTTTTTCATGGTCTAAAAGCACACAATTCATATCAAGCTCAAAAATAGTGGGATCAAAATTTAAAATCAGCTCCTCTTTTTTCCGACTTTTAGCAATAGCAAAACGATATAATTGATCACTCATAAAAGGTATAGGACACATTATAGCAATCCTATTTTCAGTAGAATTATGATTTATAACATCAAGTAACATAGGACCACCATTTAGAGCATTATCATAAGATTTATCAAAGTAGCAAGAATTATCATAAATAACAGTAGCAATATCATTCTCACAAGTTTCATTCATAGTAGTATCAAGGTCACAATTATAGCAAGTATCAATTTCATCAAATAATGTATGAGTTAAAGAGTTACTATCATTGGAAGGTAGACATGGGTAGCTCCATTCTTCCTCCTCTTGATCATCACTCTCCTCCTCTTTTCCATCCAAAGACATTCCAGATTCAGCAGTTTCTTCTTCCATAGGTTCCTGTAAGGAATTAGTCTCTCCCTTTGGGGGAGATAATTTATTAAGATATTCCATTATGTAGTAACTAAAATACTTGTAATTATCAAAGCAATATTCAAGTATAGCATAAATCTCATATTTATAAGGTGCATCGTCAATACTTTCAAGTAAGTAGGCAATTTCGAATGCACCCTTCCAAGCAATAAATTCTTCAGTTTGTTCCACATCATATAATTCACAATTTCCCTTAACATAAAAAGATATGGTAACATAATCATTATACTCACATTAAAAAGGGAGGTGTTTATACCTCCTACATCAGCAAGATTTATCAAAACAATAAGTAATATTATAATTAGAGCACAAGTTTTTAGCATAGTCATGCAATTTATTAATTTGCTCCCATAAGTGTATTCCTTTTTGTGACAAGTGGTGTTCCTTATAATATTTTTGTTTATTCATCTGTGAACCCACCTTGCCTATAAGATCTAGTTTCAAAGGCATCAAACATTGATAGAAAGCATGATAAAGCAAAAAATAACAACTAGAATAAGAACCTTTTTGTTTGTGTTTTTGATAAAGAGAAGAAAACAAGACAAAATAAAATAAGCAAAACAAAAAAGAAAATAAAGAGATTGGAAGTGAGAGACTCCCCTTGCAGAAATTCTCTTCCTCCCCGGCAACGGCGACAGAAAACTTGATGGGAGCCTACGCCCTCGTTGGTAAACCCGAAGAGAAAGGTTGTGAAGAGTTTAGCAGCAAGTTTTCCCTCCGAAAGAAACCAAGGTTGAATCGGCCAGTAGGAGGACAAGCAATCTCTGAAGGTTGATGCAGCTGAGGTGGCAGGGAGCACTACCGGTTCAGCAGCAACGTGGAACCTACACAACACAATCAAATCACTCTGTCCCAACGAAGCAGTGAGGTTGTCAATCTCACCGGTTTTGCTAAACACAAAGAGGTTAAACGTATGGTGTGGAAAACAGTAGGAACAGTATGAGAGCAGTATGAAAGCAGTATAAAAGCAGTAGATGTTTTATTAGTATGAGGAAAAAGGACCAGGGTCCACAGTTCACTAGTGGTGTCTCTCCGAGAAAGATAAATAACATGTGTGGTGAACAAATTACAGCTGGGTAATTGACAGAAATGAAGGTTGCACCTTAGTGCATATGCAAGACATAAAGATTACTATGTGATTCATGAGGGCATTACAACAAAATACATAGACCGTTATCCAACTGCATCTATGACTAAAAATCCACCCTTCGAATATCATCCGAACAAACGTTGGGTATTAAGTTGCAAGCAACAGATAATCACAGTAAGCAAAGTGTGTAATGTAAACAATAACATCATCCTTAGACAAAGCATTGTTGTTTTCCCCCTAATGGAAAGAGCACATCCTCCATCCGTCACATTTCTGTCACTCGAGCATAGATGAAAAGGAGGCATGAACCCACTATCGAGCATAAATACTCCCTCTTGGAGTTATTAGCATCTACTTGGACAAAGCATCTACTAACAACGGAGAGCATGCAAGATCATAAATAACATAAGCATGAATATAACATGATAGATTGATAATCAGAAGACATAGCTGATATCTGGGGGCTAGACGGCTATCTCCATCAATGGGGAGATTGGCCCCTATTTTAGAAACCGCAGGGGTTCCGTCAAGGCGAACCTCTGTATCCCCTGCTTTTTAGTTTCGTACTTGAAGTGATGGCTGCTATGCTCTCTGCCGCAGCAGCGCTGGGTCACATCTCAGGGGTAGTGTCGCATCTGATCCCAGGTGGATCACACATTTGCAGTATGTGGACAACACGCTCATCTTGATCCAGACCGGTGACAAAGCGATTGCCAATCTCAAATTCCTGCTGCTCTTCTTTGAAAACATGTCCGGGCAGAAAATCAATTTCCACAAGAGCGAATCGTTTGGGGTTGGATCTTCCTCACGAAGAACAGAGCCACATTGCGAACATGCTGAACTGCAAGCTGGGAGAATTCCCTTTTACTTACCTCGGGCTACCCATGTTGGACCGTAAGCTGTCTGTCAAGCAATGGAACTTCCTAGTCAATAAATTGGCCACTAGGGTGGAAGTTTAGATGGGCAGATTACTCTCCTCGGGTGGCAGATTGATTTTGTCCAATGCTTGCCTTGAGGCGCTGCCTACGTACGTGATGGGCCTTTTCCTACTCCTGGATGGGGTGCATGCCAAATTCAACTCCGTGCGGGTTCATTTCTTCCGGGAAGGAACTAGTCCTAAACGCAAGTACCATATGGTTAACTGGCCTGCACTATGTTGTCCAAAAGAGCTAGGGGGCTTGGGGCTCACGTGCACCAAAACCATGAACAAGGAACTTATGCTAAAATGGATATGGCAGCTCTACCAGGGGGAGATACTATCTGGATACAACTGCTGCGGGCTAAGTATGTTGACGCGACTAATATCTTTGGAGCTCCGACCCAGGGCGGGTCGCACTTCTATAGGAGCCTTCAGAAAGTAAAGCACCTTTTCAAGTTAGGGGCGAGACACGTGGTGAAGGATGGCGGTCGCACAGACTTTTGGTCGGACTGGTGGACAGGGGATGCCCCGTTGCGAGTCCGCTTCCCTAGGATGTTTGCGGTGTGTGATAACCCCAATTAGTTGGTTTCAGAGGCCCTTTCGGAGGCGGGGGGAGGTATTGGCTTTAGACGGGCATTTGACCAGGCCTGTAGGGAGGAGTGGAATCGCATGGTAGTGGAAACCAGTCTTACCTCCATCTCGGAGGGCCCCGATGAGGTGCGTTGGGCACTGAAACCTCCGGTAAGTTCTCGGTTGCATTGGCTTATAGGATGCTTTGCAATGGTGCTTCGGTTGCATTCTGCTCTGAGCTTTGGGGAGCTAGATTGCCCCTTAAGGTGAAGATCCTCACTTGGCAACTTTCCCTGGATCGTTTTCCCTCAAGGATGCAGATCGTGTCTAAACACGTCCCGTCGAACAGGTGTTGTGCTTTTTGTGGGGTGCTCGAGGATGTGGCACATTTTTTCTTCCTTTGTGCCCTCCCCAAACTGGGGAGGAGTGTGGTGTGGGACGTTGTAACATCCTAGTGTTTGGGAGGTTATAAGGGTCTAAATATAATATGTGCATTTGCAAAGCATGCATCCAAAAATATGGGAAATTTTGGCGCGAAAGTTTAAACAAACTGAATTGACCAATGTTTCACTTGACATGATGAAATAGGTTTAGCTCATCTGGTCAGGAGTACATTTGGAG
>JAPCYS010002005.1:0-19019 GCA_028641055.1 Alopecurus myosuroides | reverse complement strand
TGTCGCACCCGGACTTCTAGAGGATACTCACAGCCCGCTAAACAGTAGATAAATGGCTTACGGGGCATACCGGCACCCGCATCTCAATATGAGTAGGCCAACACGTAAACGTGTGACAACCATCCTCTACTATTCATCGTCTGCGTAAACCATCCCATAGAAATCCGACTACTTCCATTGACGTACTTCATAACATACACACATGGTACGTCAACGACATTTGAACAGGTGATATCACAACAAATATCTAAGACACAAAGAAATAGAAATAAGTGGCAAATAGCTCTCACTAGAGCAGAGGTAGCAAATACAATCATCCAGAGGACACATGTCCCAACAAGTCATCATTACATCACAGCGAAAGCATCCAAAGTGTCTGAGTACAGACAAGATCCAAATAGGCCTAAGAGGCCGGAAACGAAAAGACGGAGCCCATCCACGATGTCTCGGATCCTGCCCGGGTCCGCTATCTACTCGTCAGCAGCCTCGTCATACTCCACGTAGTAGCCACCATGGGGATCCTCGGAAACGTAGTCTGCAGAACACGCAGCCCCAAAGGGGTCAGTACAGACGAGTACTGGCAAGCAAGACGCACAAGATACCAAAGTGTACCCGGCAACACCAAGTACAGATGCTTTGGGTTCAACGGAAGATAGGTGATATAAAGATGCGGCAGCGGGCTGCTTTAACCAACTACAGAGACACGCTACAACATCCGGCTAAAAGAGAGGGACAAGATAGCGTATCGGAACCAACTACCACTAACCTCAAACAAACCCATCCTGGACCTCGCCTCTTATCCAAAGAAGCAATCCGAGGATAACTCACACAGTTGGATTAATGAAGGTTCAAGTTATTGTGACAATATGCCTATTACTAGTCAAATTATTATCAATTAGGTGTAAGTTGTCTAATCCTTGTTAGCCAGCCCTATCACCAAGTCATCCATAACCGCGGACAACACGGCTTCTCGAGAAGATTTAACCCTGCAGGGATGCACCAATTTGGCCGGACACGTAAGAATATCCCGCCAGACGGGGATCAAACCCACCAAGCGGGACACTCAACACAACCCAACTCTTCTTCGCATCAAGCCCAAAGAACCACGTGTTGTGCGTGCGCGGCTAATCGAGCCCCCACGAAGAAAAAGGGGACCCTCATAGCACTGGAAGACCACGCCGCCCTAAATGCCGACTACAAAAGTTCTACCCTGGCGCCGAGGGTTCGTACTTGCATATGAGTGCATCAAATGGAAAGCCCGAACTAAGTGTGGCGATTTGGACGAGATGCGAATAGAATCAGAGTTGCGGGGGGGGGGGGGTGGGGGCGCCCATACACGCTTCCCACATGCGGTTAGCGCGCTCAACATGGCTCCAGAGGACAAGAACGTTTCCTGAGTTCGACACTAGCAGGCCTCGAAACCATACCCGGCCTCCTGCCGGTGCCTTATCATCAAATTAGCATTACCTCAAACATTAACAGGTTGTTGTTTAACATCGAGCCCCTAGAACATAATAAATATGGTAACAGAAATAACGGACATCAGACTCGAGCATAAACAACCCTAAGCATGCTAGTAAGACACGGGCAACAAGCAACGGGGTTTTAGGTATGGAGGATAGGCTATATCAGGGTTACAGGATAACATGTGATAGGATCGGAACACAAGCAACGAATCTTAAGGCTAGCAGAATAGACAACAGAAAGTATCGATATCCAGTGTGGAAAGGACACAATGGTTCATGTGAGTGAATACTTGCCTGCAAACTCAGTAGCCTGGTACTGGGCTAACTCCTCTGAAGTAGTGTCGTAAACCTCGTCTGTCTCAACGTCGTCGTCTATTCGAGAAGAAGCAAACAAACAACGCAGAGAGACAACAATCAATAACATGGCATAATGCACAAACATGGGATGATGCATGGCAATTTAGTTGATGCATCAAAATAAGCTAGTTGACATGGTAACACAATTAAATTGACCCATATGCAATTTGGATTGCATATGGAAAGCCCATGAATTAAGGTTGGATTAAATGATCTACAAATAACCATCATGTGAAAGTTGATTAGAATGATGCATGGATGAAGAAAACAATAAGAAAACAACAATAGCTTCAATTTGATATGATGTTTATCAAGTTTGGAATTTTATTTATTAAGTTATGAAATTTGGCTTCTTAAATGAGTTACACAAGCATTTGTTGTTTTCACCAATTTTAATTGTTCAAAATAGATAACCAACTTTATATTTGGAAAGAGCACAAAATTTTAGGTGGAATACATGTTTCATTTGTTGACAATGGATTTAGAATGAATTAATTATGAATTAAACAAGTTTGAACAAGATTTAAATGAAATTAATTCAAGTATGAAATTATTTGAATTTTTATTTGTGCAAAACATTAAATAAAATTCATATTTGAAAAGATTATACTTTTCTGGTTTGAAAACATATTTTATATGTTCAAAAAGAATTTAGTTTGACCAAGTTATGAATTTAGCAATTTTAATTGATTTAAACAAGATTTGAATTATTTAACCAATTTTATTTATTCAAAACAGGAAACAAAATTTATATTTGGAAAGCTTATTCAATTTTGCATGGAAAACATATTTTATATGTGCCATTTGAATTAAATTTGAACTAGTTATGAATTTGACCAAATTTGAAATAGTAGTTTGAATTTGAATTTTTTGAAAACATTTGAAATGTTCAAAACAGTAAACAAATGGTTTAAACATGTAGAGAATTAAATTTGGTTTGGAAAACATATTTTATTTATTTTATTTGGATTTGAAATACAAAAGTTATTTGAATTTGAATTGCAGGGGCTATTTTGTGAATTTAAAAGTTTCAGATTGTGTCCAGGGGCTTGGATGCGAAAGAAAGTTTCAGAAAGGCCCCTGGAAACCTTTTCTACGCAGCAGAGCAACCCCTGGGCCACTGGCCTGTGGGCCAGCGCCCAGCTGGCGCTGCGTGGCGCGCGTGTGGGTGCTTGCGTGGCCACCACTGCCAATGGCAGGTGGGGCCAGCGTGCACGCGTGGCAAAGTGCGCAAAAAGGTTGGATTAATCTGCGCGGCGGGGGATCGAACCCGCGAGCTAGCGCTGCGCGCCGTTAGATCTAGCCACTACGGTGTGGATCGAATCGTGACAGTGAAAGCGCGCGCGTGGTTTTGAGGTAGATCTGCGGGGTGCGCGCTTAACTGACGAAAATGAACCCAATGTTCAGTCTGTGGCGGCAGCAGACGGCACGGCGGCGCGCGCTCACCGTCGATGACCACAAATTGGCGGCGCTAGGGTGTTGCGTGGGTGCAGAGGTGAACCAGGATGGGCAGGCGACGAGTGCAAGGTGGAGGGAGGAACAGCAGAGGCACGATGGCATGCTCAGAGCGCGATCATGGCGGATGGGGCTCGGGTTCAGAGGTAACACCTGCGCAACTAGGCACGGATCGACGGGGAAACGCTGTGGAGGGCAGCGGTGGCTCACCGTGAGTGTGTTGAAGTAGCCGTTCAGTCATCGAGAGGACGAAGACGACGGAGGAGCGGCGATGTTCAGTTCGGCCCGTGGGGAAGAAGAACATGGCGTGGCCGATCCTGGGCTCCGATGAGCGAACAGAGGCGACGAGGAGGTAGACGTGGTCGCGGTGGTCGCTCCCGTGTGATAAACCGTGCCCGAGATGCTCCATGGCGGCGTGGCGACGGCGGTGCCCCTCCCTGTTGCTCTCGAGATTTTTCAGAAGAAAGAAAGGGGAAGAACAGAGAGGAGAGGAGGTGATGGCGGCGCAGGGAGGAGGAAGAGGGGAGAATGGCGCTAGGGTTTGGGGTCTAGGGTAGATAAAGGCGAGGTGAGGGAGCAGGTGGAGGGCGCGGTGTGTGCGTGCTGGCGTCAGCTGACGCCAGCCGTACGGAGGAGGAAGAAAAGGAGGCGGGCCGCGCGCGCTTGGCTGGGGTGGAAAGGTGGGCTGGGCTGGCTGTTGGGCTGGCCTGGTCTGCCTCCCCCAGCCGTTTTTTCTTTTTTTAATTTTCTTTCTCTTTTTTTTTGCAGAAAAGAAAAAGGAAGAAAGAATGGGTTTTGGGGATTTCAAAAAATTTGGGATAAATCTTTATAGGTTGTTATTTACAAAAGCACAGTTGTGCAACTTTTGCTTTTCAAAAATTTTGAATTTTGTTGCTGTTTGGAAATTCAAATGAATTTGAGTGCAATTGGTATTAATTTGAATTATTGATAAGAAGCAAGTTAATGGTTTTTAATTTCAAGTTTATTGGAAACAAATGATTGGTTTGATTTGAAAGTTTCATTTGAAAATTGTAACAGAACAAGTATGAACAAGGATTTTGCAATTTGGTTTGAAAATCAAATGGAAAAACAAGGGAAAACAAATGCGATGCTTATGATGAGATGATGCAAAACATAAATTAACAAAGAGCAAACATTCTAAAGGTGTTTTTCATACTTGGGATGTTACAAAATGCCCCCCTTGAAGGAATCGCGCCCCGAGATTCTTACTGAGAAGAGAAAAGGTCCGGATACTTCTTGCGAAGATCCTCTTCGGTCTCCCACGTTGCCTCTTTATCGGAATGATGGGACCACTGCACTTTTAAAAACTTGGTGCTCTTGTTGCGAGTTTTGCGCTCGGTCTCATCGAGAATTCGAACAGGATGCTCTTCATAAGAGAGGTCTTCTTGCAGATCAATTGAATCATGATCAACTGCACCACCTGGATCTTTGAAGCACTTCTTGAGCTGTGACACGTGAAACACATCGTGCACCTTGGATAGCTTTTCTGGAAGTACAAGACGATAGGCATTTTCTGCACGCCTTGAGAGAATGTTGAAGGGACCAATATATCTTGGTGCAAGCTTTCCTTTGACACCAAAACGATGAGTGCCTCTGACGGGAGTTACCCGGAGATATGCTTTGTCACCAGCTGCATAGACCATGTCCCTGTGCTTGCTGTCATAGTAGCTTTTCTGACGAGACTGAGCAATCTTGAGATTGTCACGGATGATGCGAACTTTCTCTTCGGCTTCCTTAACAATGTCAGGGCCTAAGAGTGAACGTTCACCAGCTCCAGACCAATTGATTGGACTCCTGCATCTGCGGCCATAGAGAGCCTCAAATTGTGCCATGCCTAGGCTTGCCTGGAAGCTGTTGTTGTAGGAGAATTCAGCATATGGAAGACATTCCTCCCATTTCATGCCAAAGGAGAGACCACATGCTCTGAGCATATCCTCGAGAATCTGATTGACTCTTTCGACTTGCCCTTGAGACTGAGGATGGTAGGTTGTGCTAAACAGAAGTTTGGTGCCCAAGGATTCTTGAAAGCTTTTCCAGAAATGAGAAGTGAATATGCTTCCACGGTCTGAGCTTATTTCCAATGGAACACCATGAAGAGGAACAATCTTTGATGTGTAGAGCTCTGCTAACTGACTAGCTGAGATTGTCTCTTTGACAGGAAAGAAGTGAGCGACTTTAGTGAGTCGATCAATGACAACGAAGATTGCATCGTTGCCCCTCTTGGACTTTGGAAAACCAGTGACGAAATCCATTTCAATCATGTCCCACTTCCACTCAGGGATTTTCAGAGGTTGGAGAAGACCGGCTGTTTTCTGATGAACTGCCTTAACACGTTGACAAACGTCGCATTCAGAAACGTATTTAGCAATTTCACATTTCATGCTAGGCCACCAATACAGTGTCTTGAGATCCTGGTACATCTTTGTACTTCCAGGGTGTATGGAGAGAGGAGTTTCATGAGCCTCCTTGAGAATGACATCTTTGAGGCTTTGAATTTTAGGGACTGCAATGCGTCCTTCGAAGAACACAGTTCCCTTGTCATCCACTGAGAAGGACTTAAATTTCTCATTGCCTCCTTTGATGTACTCTACAATCTTCTTGATTTCAGCATCACGAAGTTGTTCAGAACGAATCTTGTCCTCGAGAGTTGGACTGGTTGTCAAGTTTGCAAGATAGCCTTGAGGAACAAGACCAAGGTTGAGCTTCTGGAATTCTTCATGAAGAGGAGGTTGGCTTTCCATGATCATGAGATTGTTGCAATACGACTTGCGACTGAGAGCATCGGCCATAACATTAGCCTTGCCTGGAGTGTAAGAAATGGTAAGATCAAAGTCTTTGATCTTTTCAATCCATCTCCTTTGTCTGAGGTTTAGATCTGGTTGAGTGAAGATATACTTCAGACTCTTATGATCGGAAAAGATTTCAGTGCGATTACCCAACAAGTATTGTCTCCATTTCTTGAGGGCAAACACAACTTCTGCAAGTTCAAGGTCGTGAGTGGGATAATTGAGCTCATGTGCGTTCAACTGACGTGAAGCATAAGCCACAACTTGACGTTCTTGCATAAGAACTGCACCTAGACCTTGGAGAGAAGCATCACAGAATATTTGGAAAGGTTTGGTAGGATCTGGGCCAACCAGAACTGGTGTAGAAGTGAGTTTAGTCTTCAGGAGATTGAAGCTCTCATCACATTGTGGAAACCAAACAAACTTCTTGTCCTTCTTTGTGAGGTCAGTGAGAGGTTTGGCAATCTTGGAGAAGTTTGGGACGAAGCGACGACAATAGCTAGCCAAGCCAAGAAAGCTTCTTACTTGCTTCACCGTCTTTGGAGCTTTCCAATCAACAATTGCTTTAACCTTTTGTGGATCAATGGCTATGGCCTTGGCAGAGATGACATCACCAAGTTAAGCAACTTCTGAAATCCAGAACTCACATCTGGAGAACTTCGCATAGAGACGATGCTCGCAAAGCTTCATGAGAGTTAGACGAAGGTGTTCTTCATGCTCTTCCTCGGATTTTGAGTAGACAAGAATGTCATCAAGATATACCACAACGAACTTGTCGAGGTATTCATGGAAGACAGAATTCATGAGTCGCGAGAAGGTCCCCGGTGCATTGGTGAGACCAAAGGACATGATGGTGAATTCATATAGACCGTAGCGAGTGGTGAAGGATGTCTTTGGAATATCCTCTTTTCTGATCTTTATTTGATGGTAACCCATTCTCAAGTCCAACTTGGAGAATATTGAGGCTCCAACAATTTGATCAAAAAGATCATCGATGCGAGGAATTGGATACTTATTTTTGATGGTTTTCTCGTTAAGAGGACGATAGTCAACAACGAGTCTCTTTGTGTGATCCTTCTTCGCAACGAACAGAGTTGGGCAACCCCAAGCTGAGGAACTAGGTTGAATGTAACCTTTTTCCATGTACATATCAATTTGTTCCTTCAACAACTTCAGCTCGGGAGTTCCTATCTTGTAGGAATGCTTGGAGATTGGAGCAGTACCTGGTTCAAGTTCGATCACGAACTCAACAGCTCTGTCCGGAGGCATCCCTGGCAACTCTTCTGGAAAGACGTCAGGGAAGTCGCAAACCACCGGAACATTTTCAGGTGAAGGTAGAGGTTTTGCATCGAGGGTGCATAGCTGAATGGAACTTGATTCATGTGGAGAATAGATTATCTGGCCAGAAGGGTGGGACAGAGTTATTGACTTTTAAGCACAGTCAATTCTTGCTTTATTGGCCTTCAGCCAATCCATACCAAGAATGACATCAATGTCAGAATTGCCAAGCAGTATGAGAGAAGCAAGGAATATGTGGCCTCCAATTAGAATTTGATTTTTGTGACTGATCTTGGACGTTTGCATAGTTGCTCCAGGGGAGTTGACCACTAGCGGGGAACCCAAACCAACAAAAGGGAGTTTAATTGCTGTCGCAAAGATCTTTGACACGAAAGAATGTGATGCTCCGGTATCAAACAACACTTTAGCTGGATTAGAGTTTACGGGAAATGTACCGAGAACGACGTCAGGAGCTTCCTCAGCTTTGTCGATCTTGACATGATTCACCCTTGCGGTCCTCCCGACAGGCCTGTTGTTGGAGCTGAAGGCCTAGCGCGCACCTTGCCTGTTTGTGTTAGGACGAGGTGGTGGTTGTGGTAGCTGCCTCTGAGTGCACTTGTCGGCGTAGTGCCCCGTCTGCTTGCACTTGTAGCAAGTGACGACACGAGGAGGCCCTGGCCTTGGCTGCCCCATCGAAGCCTTTGATCATGCATCTGAGCATGGTTGGGTGGGCGGGGAGCGAAGCCTGGAGAAGCTTGGGCATATGGAGCCCGATGACAGCACCATTTGGCACCCAGATGCGGCACTTCTGCGGAGGGGTGGTCATGTTGGAGGAGGAACCACCCTCACGCGAGTGCTTGCGAGACTCCTCGAACGCCTTGCGCCCATTTTCTTCATTGAGCGCGGTGTTAACGAGATCCTCGAAGCTATTGGCCTTGATATTTGTGAGGGCATACTTGAGTTCCGGGTTAAAACCTCTGCGGAACCTTGCCATCTTCTTAGCCTCAGTGGACACCTCACCACGTAACGAGCGAGGCGGTTGAACTCACTCTGATACCCGATGACGTCCAACTTGCCCTGCTTGAGTGAGCAAAACTCTTCACGCATCCTTTCCATGAGACCATCTGGAATGTGGTGCTTCAGGAAGGCTTCCTTGAAACAATCCCACGTGACTGGTATCCCAGTTCTCATGGCCTGGAAGTTCTCCCACCAAGTAGCTGCATGACCCTTCAGCAGATAGGAGGCATACTTGACCTTGTCTTCTTCAGCCACGTGAGCAATCTCCAGAGCCTTGGCTATCTCACGGACCCAGTCATCAGCGTCCAGAGGCTCGCGGGTGGCCACGAAAGCTCTTGGGCCCAGACTGAGAAACTCCTTGATGCTGACTCGTGGAGCTATCTGGTTGATGTGCTGATTAGCCTGGAACTGGGCCATCTGCGTCATGACTTGGGTCATCTGAGTCAACAGCTCTGCGATTGGCGGTGGCTCAGGCGCGTTGTTCCTTGTTGGCGGCATCCTGAATGGAAATGCATTTTAGCACAGCAATAGACAAGGATAGACTTGGCAACCGAAAGAGAGATTATTCCGACGCATGAATAGATAACCAACAGGTACATCATCACATGTTCAAATACATCAGAATATCCAATAGACCATAAATGGTTCGAATGCCAAAGGATAACTAAACATATCTAAGAATGGATACATCGGTACTCCCATGCTCATCACGCAGGACGGCGACTAGGAGTACGGCGAAAGGTACGGTGAGGAGGAGGCCCACGAAAGTAGGTGGAACGACGATCCACGTAGATCTGACGTGGTCTGAGACCGACTCTAGGCGTGGTGAAGTACATAGCGTCGACTCCCTGTGCTCCAAAGCGTGGAATCCCAGTGTAACCAGCACCAAGGTTAAGGAGTGGACCTCTGATCGGCTCGTAACCTCCAGCATCTGGCAGACGACGCCCAACTGGCTGATTGAAACGTGCAAAGCGCTCGTCTCCAACAAAGTCTGTGGTGTAAGTCGCCAGACGGGTCAAAGCAAGGTAAAGCTGCTCTCTGACTGAAGCCAACTCCTGAGATAGTGTGCGGGCAACTGTGTCACTGTGCCTCACAAACTAAGCGGTGGTGTGCAGCCTGGAGTTATCATGCTCATAAACATCCAAGTTGTCGTAGAGAGTGAAGTGAGCTCCCTCCGAAGTGATGTAACCACGGGGGATGTGGCGATAGATAGAATCGTCAATCCCCAGTAGTCAGCACGAAGGACGGTGAGGCTCACATAAGCTGCCTGCTGCACAGCCATATCCACTGTGGAACCTACTGCCTCGTAGCGGTGGACTACGCTCATGCCATCATCTGACAGAATTTAGACGATAGCCTGGTAGTAGGTCTGCTCAAACTCTCGCTGCTGCTCGTAGACCTGGTACTCTGGTGCCCAACGGAACCCCAGAAAAGTGACCATGTCCCTCAGCATCTCCGGATAACCGGCAGTGCTCTCGCAACGAGTCATACGAACCACCTGCGGGTAGAACCTTAGATCCATCTGCAGATGATCGGGGAAGTTTTGATTAGACGCCGGTAGAAGAACTGAAGTGGCAAGCAACAACAAGGTTTCAACGGACGAAAAGGATGTTGAGAAGAACAGGATATCGAAGCAACATCGGAAACACGAGACCAAACACTCCTGAGGTACTACGGAAACCCATCCGGGCTTCTAAAGGATCAATATCTACTGCTTAAGGAATAGAGGATCTGCTTCCGGGGCTTACACGCCTCCGTTCTCAATCGTGAGTAGGCAACATGATAAATCATGTCACAGCCACCTCCATTCCTATGGTCTAGTAGATATAACTATCCTAGAGAAACCAGGATACGTGAAATCCTAACTTGAAAGTTTAGATGAGAAGAGAAAACAACGTTGCACTTCCTTACCAGAAAAGGGAGGGTGGGTGGGGAAAGAAATAAAAAAACAGAATTCCCTACTCTCACGTTTCATTTTTCCTATATAGCTACAAAATAGTTTCTAGACTCAACTGCGACCAGTAAAAGGGATCCTACAGGCAGATAGGCTCTGATACCATTTGTCGCGCCCGGACTTCTAGAGGATACTCACAGCCCGCTAAACAGTAGATAAATGGCTTACGGGGCATACCGGCACCCGCATCTCAATATGAGTAGGCCAACACGTAAACGTGTGACAACCATCCTCTACTATTCATCGTCTGCGTAAACCATCCCATAGAAATCCGACTACTTCCATTGACGTACTTCATAACATACACACATGGTACGTCAACGGCATTTGAACAGGTGATATCACAACAAATCTCTAAGACACAAAGAAATAGAAATAAGTGGCAAATAGCTCTCACTAGAGCAGAGATAGCAAATACAATCATCAAGAGGACACATGTCCCAACAAGTCATCATTACATCACAGCGGAAGCATCCAAAGTGTCTGAGTACAGACAAGATCCAAATAGGCCTAAGAGGCCGGAAACGAAAAGACGGAGCCCATCCACGATGTCTCGGATCCTTCCCGGGTCCGCTATCTACTCGTCAGCAGCCTCGTCATACTCCACGTAGTAGCCACCATGGGGATCCTCGGAAACGTAGTCTGCAGAACACGCAGCCCCAAAGGGGTCAGTACAGACGAGTACTAGCAAGCAAGACGCACAAGATACCAAAGTGTACCCGGCAACACCAAGTACAGATGCTTTGGGTTCAACGGAAGATAGGTGATATAAAGATGCGGCAGCGGGCTGCTTTAACCAACTACAGAGACACGCTACAACATCCGGCTAAAAGAGAGGGATAAGATAAAGTATCGGAACCAACTACCACTAACCTCAAACAAACCCATCCTGGACCTCGCCCCTTATCCAAAGAAGCAATCCGAGGATAACTCACACAGTTGGATTAATGAAGGTTCAAGTTATTGTGACAATATGCCTATTACTAGTCAAATTATTATCAATTAGGTGTAAGTTGTCTAATCCTTGTTAGCCAGCCCTATCACCAAGTCATCCATAACCACGGACAACACGGCTTCTCGAGAAGATTTAACCCTGCAGGGATGCACCAATTTGGCCGTACACGTAAGAATATCCCGCCAGACGGGGATCAAACCAACCAAGCGGGACACTCAACACAACCCAACTCTTCTTCGCATCAAGCCCAAAGAACCACGTGCTGTGCGTGCGCGGCTAATCGAGCCCCCACGAAGAAAAGGGGGACCCTCATAGCACTGGAAGACCACGCCGCCCTAAATGCCGACTACAAAAGTTCCACCCTGGCGCCGAGGGTTCGTACCTGCATATGAGTGCATCAAATGGAAAGCCCGAACTAAGTGTGGCGATTTGGACGAGATGCGAATCGAATCAGAGTTGCGGGGGGCGCCCATACACGCTTCCCACATGCGGTTAGCGCGCTCAACATGGATCCAGAGGACAAGAACTTTTCCTGAGTTCAACACTAGCAGGCCTCAAAACCATACCCGGCCTCCTGCCGGTGCCTTATCATCAAATTAGCATTACCTCAAACATTAACAGGTTGTTGTTTAACATCGAGCCCCCAGAACATAATAAATATAGTAACAGAAATAACGGACATCAGACTCGAGCATAAACAACCCTAAGCATGCTAGTAAGACACGGGTAACAAGCAACGGGGTTTTAGGTATGGAGGATAGGCTATATCAGGGTTACAGGATAACATGTGATAGTATCGGAACACAAGCAACGAATCTTAAGGCTAGCAGAATAGACAACGGAAAGTATAGATATCCAGTGTGGAAAGGACATAATGGTTCATGTGAGTGATACTTGCCTGCAAACTCAGTAGCCTGGTACTGGGCTAACTCCTCTTAAGTACTGTCGTAAACCTCGTCTGTCTCAACGTCGTCGTCTATTCGAGAAGAAGCAAACAAACAACGCAGAGAGACAACAATCAATAACATGGCATAATGCACAAACATGGGATGATGCATGGCAATTTAGTTGATGCATCAAAATAAGCTAGTTGACATGGTAACACAATTAAATGGACCCATATGCAATTTGGATTGCATATGGAAAGCCCATGAATTAAGGTTGGATTAAATGATCTACAAATAACCATCATGTGAAAGTTGATTAGAATGATGCATGGATGAAGAAAACAATAACAAAACAACAATAACTTTAATTTGATATGATGTTTATCAAGTTTGGAATTTTATTTATTAAGTTATGAAATTTGGCTTCTTAAATGAGTTACACAAGCATTTGTTGTTTCCACCAATTTTAATTGTTCAAAATAGATAACCAACTTTATATTTGGAAAGAACACAAAATTTTAGGTGAAATACATGTTTCATTTGTTGACAATGGATTTAGAATGAATTAATTATGAATTAAACAAGTTTGAACAAGATTTAAATGAAATTAATTCAAGTATGAAATTATTTGAATTTTTATTTGTGCAAAACATTAAATAAAATTCATATTTGAAAAGATTATACTTTTCTGGTTTGAAAATATATTTTATATGTTCAAAAAGAATTTAGTTTGACCAAGTTATGAATTTAGCAATTTTAATTGATTTAAACAAGATTTGAATTATTTAACCAATTTTATTTATTCGAAACAGGAAACAAAATTTATATTTGGAAAGCTTATTCAATTTTGCATGGAAAACATATTTTATATGTGCCATTTGAATTAAATTGAATTAGTTATGAATTTGACCAAATTTGAAATAGTAGTTTGAATTTGAATTTTTTGAAAACATTTGAAATGTTCAAAACAGTAAACAAATGGTTTAAACATGTAGAGAATTAAATTTGGTTTGGAAAACATATTTTATTTATTTTATTTGGATTTGAAATACAAAAGTTATTTGAATTTGAATTGCAGGGGCTATTTTGTGAATTTTAAAGTTTCAGATTTTGTCCAGGGGCTTGGATGCGAAAGGAAGTTTCAGAAAGGCCCCTGGAAACCTTTTCTACGCAGCAGAGCAACACCTGGGTCACTGGCCTGTGGGCCAGCGCCCAGCTGGCGCTGCGTGGCGCGCGTGTGGGTGCTTGCGTGGCCACCACTGCCAATGGCAGGTGGGGCCAGCGTGCACGCGTGGCAAAGTGCGCAAAAACATTGGATTAATCTGCGCGGAGGGGGATCGAACCCGCGAGCTAGCGCTGCGCGCCGTTAGATCTAGCCACTACGGTGTGGATCGAATCGTGACAGTGAAAGCGCGCGCGTGGTTTTGAGGTAGATCTGCGGGGTGCGCGCTTAACTGACGAAAATGAACCCAATGTTCAGTCTGTGGCGGCAGCAGACGGCACGGCGGCGCGCGCTCACCGTCGATGACCACAAATTGGCGGCGCTAGGGTGTTGCGTGGGTGCAGAGGTGAACCAGGATGGGCAGGCGACGAGTGCAAGGTGGAGGGAGGAACAGTAGAGGCACGATGGCATGCTCAGAGCGCGATCATGGTGGATGGGGCTCGGGTTCAGAGGTAACACCTGCGCAACTAGGCACGGATCGACGGGGAAACGCTGTGGAGGGCAGCGGTGGCTCACCGTGAGTGTGTTGAAGTAGCCGTTCAGTCACCGAGAGGACGAGGACGACGGAGGAGCGACGATGTTCAGTTCGGCCCGTGGGGAAGAAGAACATGGCGTGGCCGATCCTGGGCTCCGATGAGCGAACAGAGGCGACGAGGAGGTAGACGTGGTCGCGGTGGTCGCTCCCGTGTGATCAACCGTGCCCGAGATGCTCCATGGCGGCGTGGCGACGGCGGTGCCCCTCTCTGTTGCTCTCGAGATTTTTCAGAAGAAAGAAAGGGGAAGAACAGAGAGGAGAGGAGGTGATGGCGGCGCAGGGAGGAGGAAGAGGGGAGAATGGTGCTAGGGTTTGGGGTCTGGGGTAGATAAAGGCGAGGAGAGGGAGCAGGTGGAGGGCGCGGTGTGTGCGTGCTGGCGTCAGCTGACGCCAGCCGTACGGAGGAGGAAGAAAAGGAGGCGGGCCGCGCGCGCTTGGCTGGGGTGGAAAGGTGGGCTGGGCTGGCTGTTGGGCTGGCCTGGTCTGCCTCCCTCAGCCGTTTTTTCTGTTTTTTATTTTCTTTCTCTCTTTTTTTTTTGCAGAAAAGAAAAAGGAAGAAAGAATGGGTTTTGGGGATTTCAAAAATTTTGGGATAAATTTTTATAGGTTGTTATTTACAAAAGCACAGTTGTGCAACTTTTGCTTTTCAAAAAATTTGAATTTTGTTGCTGTTTGAAAATTCAAATGAATTTGAGTGCAATTGGTATTAATTTGAATTATTGATAAGAAGCAAGTTAATGGTTTTTAATTTCAAGTTTATTGGAAACAAATGATTGGTTTGATTTGAAAGTTTCATTTGAAAATTGTAACAGAACAAGTATGAACAAGGATTTTGCAATTTGGTTTGAAATTCAAATGGAAAAACAAGGGAAAACAAATGCAATGCTTATGATGAGATGATGCAAAACATAAATTAACAAAGAGCAAACATTCTAAAGGTGTTTTTCATACTTGGGATGTTACAAAGTCCTGAATCCACGGAGGCGAACTCGATGCCCCATGTTTGTGGTTGTAGTAGTTCCCACGCCGGCTCCTCTTGAGCCGTCCTATCGCGAGCTTCTCGATCCCAAGTAGCGCTCCTTCCGAAAAGACGACGCTTCCACGAGCAGGCCCCACGGTGGGCGCCAACTGTCGTGGTATTGTCACGGCAAGTGTCCTCATATGAGAACTAGATTGCGAGGCTATTGCTACTAAGCGAAATTTCGAAAGGGTTAAGGTGCAAACGAGAGGCGCGAGTTTACCCAGGTTCGGCCCCTCGATTGAGGGTAAAACCTGCTCCTGCTTTCTTACTATCATGGAAACAAGTCTCGACTACAAAGGGCGATTCCGGCTCTCGATGTCTCGAGTTATTTTGCTATCGATCTAGAATATGTCTTTCTACGTCCCGGGGTCTCACCTTATATAGTGGACGAGACCTCCGGGTTAGAAAGCAATCCGGGTCTCACCCGCACTCGGAGTCCTGTTCCCCTCCGGTCCTCAATCATCTTGATCTGGCTCTTCCTAAGCCGGTCTTGGGCTGCACTTCAGGCTCCCGGGTTCCCTTGTTAACCGTCCTGGGCCTTGGGCCGGTTCTTAGTGAGCCAGGTCGCGGTCACCACCTTCCGGGCCTCCCTGTCCTTACCCGGCCTTGCGCAGTGAGACTCGGGTCACTCATCATGAACCGGATGAGGCATGTTCCGGTTTATATGTGGGACTGGTAAGGCTCCCCCTTACCTATTCCCCCAACATCATCCTTGGACTATGGGTCCATAGCAGTAGGTAGATGGTTGTTCTATCCTCTTTATGCATCATGTTTAGATCTTGTGATCTGCCCTACATGATCAAGATCATCTCATTGTAATGCTACATGTTATGTTTGCTGTGATCCGATAAATATTGAATGCTATGTCTCTTGATTATCAATCTATCATGTTATCTTCATGTGTATATTATTTATGATCTTGCATGCTCTCTGTTGTTAATAGATGCTCTGGCCAAGTAGATGCTAGTGACTCCAAGAGGGAGTATTTATACTCGATAGTGGGTTCATGCCTCCTTTGCATTTGTGCTCGAGTGACAGAAACGTGACGGATGGAGGATGTCTTATTTCCATTAGGGAGAAAACAACCATGTTTACATTGTTTATATTACACACTTTTCTTAATGCGATTATATGTTGCTTCTAACTTAATACCCAAGGATTGCTCGGATGACATTCTGAGGGTGGATTATTAGTCATAGATGCAGTTGGATAACGGTCTATGAGTCTTGTTTTAATGCACGCATGAATCACATAGTAATCATCATGTCATGCATATGCACTACGGTGCAGTCTTTATATTTGTCAATTGCCCAGCTGTAATTTGTTTACCACACATGCTATTATCTGACTTGGGAGAGACACGTTTAGTGAACTGTGGACTCCGGTCCACTTTCCTCATACTCGTAAGACAACCACTGCAATCTCTATTTTCATACTGCTGCTACTGTTTTACTACTGCCATCATTGTTCTCTTTCATCTACTGCAAACAAATATTATTTTCCACATGGTATGTTTAACCGCTTTGTTTTTAGCAAAACCTGTGAGATGGACAACCTCACTGCTTCGTTGCGAAAAAGTGAATTGATTGTGTTGTGCAGATTCCACGGTGCTGCTGAATCGGTAGTGCGCCCTACAATATCAACTGCACCAACCTTCAGAAGTTGATTCTTTCTCCTACTGGTCGATTCAATCTTAGTTTCTTTCTGAGGAAAAAGTTACTATTGTGCTCTTCACACCTTGCACTTGGGGTTTACCAATGAGGGTGTCAATTACACCATCACACGCCATGACATACATCAAGGTGAATCTTTGCTTGATCATCATTGCCGTGACTTGTTCTCACAACTAGTAAAAGCAACTATGGCTATTAAAATAATTTTATGACAAACATAGTATCTCTAGCCACTCATGTCGTATGAATTTACAACATAACACATCTCATACATCACCTTGCAAACTTCATCTATACTATTTCACGTCCATGCAAAAAATAAGTTAGACGCCTCTAACATGTTTGGTTGAATTTACAACATAACACATCTCATACATCACCTTGCAAACTTCAACTATACCATTTCACTTCCATATGCAATAACAAGATAGACGCCTCTAACATGTTTGGTAGAATACGGGGCTCGGTTGAGAAGAGAACTATAGCTACCTACGTAAGAATTGAGCACAATGATCATGTCCTTGTTATTTAACTTGTTCAGAGTGTGTCCCCATTGTGCTATAAATAGAAGCAATAGCTTAACTAAAAATTTTCATTACGCATGACCTTCATGCGGATTTAACCGCATAAGCCCAATGTGCAAAATATCTTCCTCAACTATTGTGGAAAAACTGACACCCGAAAAAGCTGTTTTATGTACCCGATGTACACATGACAAACCAGTCTCGATGAACACGGTCATTGTAACGTCGGCTCGGGCCGCTAATCTCACAATTCCGTCGAGTTCAAAATTGCAACAGCAGGAAACAAGACAAGATAAACAATGCCGGAATACATTGATTCCTCTATTCGTATTTGTTCCTACACAAAGATCGCTCTGATACCACTGTTGGGGAATCTGGTGCGTAGAACCAAAACTTTCTAGTGCATAACCAAAATCATTTGTCATATGATAGGAAAGGGATCATACCCTCGTAGATCAAACTAGCGGAAGTTGTCGATGAAAAGGTTGATGAACACCTGGTTAATCCCTGCAACTAGATGTGTCTAGTCGCAAGGATATTTATTATCCCACTGAAAAGTGTTGCATGTGCAACACCTCCACCGATATCATCACGTACAAGATCAGTGGCACTGTGTCGACGTGTGATTAAACACAGGAACGAAACGGGAACGTGTCGATGAAGATCCGACAGAGCTTTCGCGTAGTAGACTAAGTATACGGAGGTGTGGAAGCAGCATAGCGACCGTCGGGTGGGAGGTGGAAGTTGTGGTGCAGATAGGGTTGTGTGGGGGGGTGGTACGCCTGGGCTAGGACTTGGATGTCCTGGCCACACCCCCTCTTTTATATAAGTGGACGGGCATCCCCTAGGGGAGGAGTCCTTGTAGGACTCCACTCCAATGCGCCTACGAAGGAGGAGTCAAAGGAGGACTCCTTTCCCTCCCAATTCGGATCAAGGGGGTCCCTGTACAGATACGACACCTCACCCTTTTTTTTCAAATGTGGCCACCTAGGGGAGTCCCTAGCCAACTCGGCTACCCCCCTGCGGCCACTACCATGTGGCCTCCCTAGTGGGCCCATGTGGCCTTCGTCCCATGGTGCCCACTAAGTTTTAGCACGATTTTTCCGAAGTCCAGAAAAATTTCGGACCCCTCTGAAATATTCCGGAACCTTCCTAAACCATTTGCTCACCTTACATAAAATGTCCGGAACAATTCTGCAAACTTTCAGCGATATTTCAGACACCTTCTTCATATCCAATGACTCTCCTAACTTCCTATCGGAATTACTTCATCAATTCCTTCCATCGAACTCGCGTTCTATATGTTGCTAAACTCTTAAATGTGTGGCCCTATGGGTTCGGATATATGTGGACATGTCCGAAACTCATTCTGCCACAATGATCAACATAGTTACCTTGATGTTCATGATGATCCCCACTCATAACATGAAGATCTTTATCGTGAGAACCTTCTGTATTACTTTCCATACATGTTGCATTGCTTCTCGATACTTTACATTACCCGAGGTGAAATAGTAGTGTTATCCTTACTACCCGGCATGTACTATTTTACTCATTTCTTGTTATCAATTTGTACGATGACAAACTTCATAATACCTAAGTTGGCCCAGAGTGTATCTCTGTGTCACCAGGAGTGGCAATTCCCATAACTAGACCATATAGAACACTGACATACTATCATGTAAGAACAAAGACCGACTTTGTAATTACCCAATTACGAAGTAACGTTTGAAGTTCTCTTTCATGTCCATATCGTAACCGGTCCTATATGTGCAGTATGGTCAAACGATCTTTTAGTAACGGTAATACTTATTCTGAGAAACTATCGATAACAATACTGACGAAGTGTTTCACAGTATATCAATTTA
>JAPCYS010002504.1:0-19023 GCA_028641055.1 Alopecurus myosuroides | reverse complement strand
AGGTTGAAGCGGCTGAGATGGTTGAAGCGGCTGAGATGGCACAGCGCACTACCAGTTCAGCAACAACGTGGAACCTACGCAACACAATCAAATCACTTTGCCCCAACGAAGCAGTGAGGTTGTCAATCTCACCGGTTTTGCTGAATACAAAGAGGTTAAATGTAAGGTGTGGAAAACAATAGGAAAACAGTAGGAATAGTATGAGAGCAGTATGAAAACAGTAGGTGTTTTATCAGTATGAGGAAAAAGGACCGGGGTCCACAGTTCACTAGTGGTGTCTCTCCGTGAAAGATAAATAACATGCGTGGTGAACAAATTACAGTTGGGCAATTGAAAAAAATGAAGGCTGCACCGTAGTGCATATGCAAGACATAAAGATTACTATGTGATTCATGCGGGCATTACAACAAGATACATAGACTGTTATCCAACTGCATCTATGACTAAAAATTCACCCTCCGAATATCATCCGAACAAACGTTAGGTATTAAGTTGCAAGAAACAAATAATCGCATTAAGCAAAGTGTGTAATGTAAACAATAACATCATCCGTAGACAAAGCATTGTTGTCTTCTCCCAAATGGCAACAACACATCCTCCATCCGTCACGTTTCTGTCACTCGAGCACATATGAAAAGGAGGCATGAACCCACTATCGAGCATAAATACTCCTTCTTGGAGTTACTAGCATCTACTTAGCCAGAGCATCTACTAATAACGGAGAGCATGCAAGATCATAAATAACCCTAGGAAGATAACATGATAGATTGATAATCAGAAGACATAGCATTCAACATTCATCAGATCCCAGCAAACACAACATGTAGCATTACATAAAGATGATCTTGATCATGTTAGGAAGCTCACAAGATCTAAACATGAGGTACAAAGTGGAGAGAACAACCATCTAGCTACTCTATGGACCCGTAGTCCAGGGATGAAGTATTCACAGATCACTTCGGAGGAGGGCATGGTGGTGTAGACCCCTCCGGTGATGATTTCCCCCTTCGGCAGGGTGCTGAGGAGAGCTCCAGAACCCTCCCGATCTCGGGATGACGGTGACGGCGGCCTCGGGTGTTTCTCGGGTAAAAGTGGTATCCTCCTAGGGTTTATGTCTCGGGGGATTAAATAGGCGAAAGGGCAAAGGCGGTGGAGCCCTGGGGGGCCCACAACACCCCCCGACACGGCCAAGGGGGGCGCGCCGCCCTATGGTGTGGGACCCCTGAGGCCCCCCTCCGGGTCTCTTTGGAACTCCGTGGAACCTTCGGGAATTCTAAGACTTCCGGGTTTCGGATTTTCCAATTCTGAGAATATTTCCAAAACAACTTTTCTGAAACTAAAAACAGCAGAAAACAGGGAACTGGCTCTGTGGCATCTTGTCAATAGGTTAGTCCGGAAAATCGATAAAAAATGACATAAAGTGTATAGCAAACATGTGGGAAACAATAAGAAAACAACATGGAACATCAGAGATTAAGGATACGTTTATGACGTATCAACATCCCCAAGCTTAGTTCACGAGTAGGTAAACGATAAAAACACAATAATTTCTGAGGTGACATGCTACCAACATAAACTTGATCATCAATAATGTAAAAGCATAAGTAAGCTGAGACCATAGAACTTAAACACAAGCATGATAAATAGAACTTTAATAAAGCATAGAAATCACTTTGCATCATGAGAAGTAACTGATGCCCTTTGATGGTGTGTTGGAAATCCCAAGAGGAGGGTGTGATGAGCAAGCGGCAAGAATTTCCCTCAGTTAAGAACCAAGGTTATCAATCCAGTAGGAGGAAGAGGGTCTCAGGAAGGTTGATGCCACTGACGATGGTGCTGGCGCTTCACCGGTGTCAGCAACAACGTGGAACCTGCACACAACACAACCAAAATACTTTGTCCCAACAGTACAGTGAGGTTGTCAATCTCACCGGTCTTGCTAAAAACAAAGATTAGACGTACAATGTGGAAAATGATGTATGCTTCCAGTAAGTAAAGAAAGCAGGAAATAGTTGTGGTTTGTTTAACAGTGTGAAAAATGGACCGAGGTTCGTAGGTTCACTAGTGGTGTCTCTCCATACAAGATAGCATGCTGGTTGAACAAATTACAGCTGGGAAATTCACAAATAGAGGTTTCACCGTAGTGCACGTATATGACATGATGATTACTATGATATTTAGTGTGGGCATTACAATAATATACATAGACCGAAATCCATCTGCATATATGATTAATAATCCACCCTCAGGTTATCATCCGAACCCCCTTAGGTATTAAGTTGCAAGCAACAGATAACTGCATTAAACAAAGTGTGTAATGTAAGCAATGATTATGAACGCGACAACTCTCACTGCTGTTTTATCCCTAATGGCAATAGCACATCCTCCCCCTTCACGTTTCTGTCACTCGAGCAAGGCGGTGAGGAGGCATGAACCCACTATCAAGCATAAATACTCCCTCTTAGATACGTTGGAGACGTATCAAGCATCCCCAAGCTTAGTTCCTACTCGTCCTCGAGTAGGTAGACGATAAAACAATAATTTCTGAGGTGACATGCTACTAACATAAACTTGATCAATCTAATGTAAAAGCATATGCACGCTGAGATCATAGAACTTCAAACAAAAACATGATAAATACAACTTTAATAATAAAGCATAGCAATTACTTTGCATCACGAAGAGTATCTCAAATAAAGGATCATGAATAATAATGCAAAGAAAGGTAGACGTTTGTTTCAGGTATAGAGAAAGCATGACAAAGTGATATCTCTAGTCCTTAAGAGTGGGGAAAAACATAAATGCTAGGACTCCTTCAAAGTTCAAGAGGAAGACTAGAAAAAATAATTTAAGAACAAATAATATCACATCATGAAGTAATTATTGATGTTTATGGACAAATGCACATAGAACTCATAATAGAAAAAAATGCTCTCTCAACTGTGCATAAAGTTAGAAGATCGAGACTCAACATAAAAGTAAAAGAAAGTCCCTTCGCAGAGGGAAGCAGGGATCACTCATGTGCTTGAGCTTTTATTTTATTAAACAGAGGTATTAAAAGTTTGACACTGAGTGTCTATATTTTGGGAGATGTATACTAATGTCAACGAATGGTAAACAAAAAATACAGTACGTCACAAGCCAACTGGATTCAGAAGAGCGGCTACCATGGTGAAGGACGCAACTGGTGTAGAAGGTCATCCCTCTTTCTCTTTTGTTTACACAATTATGCTTTGACTGATAAATCATGGGAAAAAATAGTGAAGAGAATTTGTTTGTATTAATTTGGGGTTGGGAACCCCGCTGCCAACTCTTCTATCATTTGGATAAGCGGATGAATCCACTAGTCCAGGGTGTGAAATCCAATCAACAAGTGAGATAAAGATTCTCTATTGACGTCCTCATGAGCAAAAACAGGAACATAAAGCAGGAGTAATTTTGAAAGTTTTAAAGGTAGCACATGAGCAATTTACTTGGAGTGGCAGTTAAATACCACATGTAGGTAGGTATGGTGTACACAATGGGAATTTTTTTGGTTTAAGGGAGTTTGGATGCATGAGTAGAGCTCATACTCAGTATAGCTGGAGGCTAACAAAAGAGTGGGAGCGACAAATCAAGAGAGCATAAGAGCCATAATCATGCATAGCGACATAAGCATCATTAATTAAAGCATAAGAAGTATCACAAGTTCAAAAACTAAGTGGTCATGGAGGCTATTCGTGACACGTTTGTAGTCATAAACATGGTGTGAGCATGCGCCAAGTCAACCAAATAAAACATTCGAAAGAGAATACCAAAAATTTATGCTTTACTATGACAAGAACAACTCATGAATCTTTCAAGACATATTAAACACTCTCAGATATTTGAGGTTAATCATGCTACTCAATAATCATAAGGATTTAAAACTAAAATAACATTTAGCATGGCATGAAAAAGTTCTAGCCACAGTCTATACAAGCTTCTACTAGTACTGTTATAAATTCTACTCCAAGCAACAGTTTTCTTCTCCCAACAAGCACCATAAAAAACATGCTTTAACAAAAATAATCTTTATGATACATCAAGCAAACATGAGAGTACTCATATAACACTACTAAAACTAATAGATCTAATAAGATATGCATGCAAAACAGGAGCTAAATAAATGCAGTAGCTAGACAGAGATTAAGAATACAATGTATTCTCATGAAAAAGCGGAGAGTGTCACTCTCCAATAAAAGAATGCTGGGGTCCAACCAAGATTATTGAAAAAGTAAAAACAAAATGAAAGAAAAAACAAAAACAAACTGAAAACAAAAATAAAATACGCTCCAAGTAAAGCACATAAGATGCGACCGGATAAAAATATAGTTTCACTGGAAGTGACCTGATAATTTGTTGATGAAGAAAGGGATGCCTTGGGCATCCCATAGCTTAGACGCTTGAGTCTTCTTGGAATTTGCTGGGATGTACCACCGGGCATCCCCAAGCTTAGGCTTTTCACTCTTCTTGATCACATCATATCATCCTCTTCTCTTGACCCTTGAAAACTTCCTTCACACCAAACTTCTCACAATTTTCATTAGCAAGTGTTAGTGCAATTGAAATAATAAATTCATATGGTTCAGTTTCAACACAGGCCTAACACTCAAAAACACATTAGATACTGTCACAACTTATTTTAAAACTCTTTTTCTCAAAAAAAAACACCAAAAGAAGGAGATTAAGATGCAAATTCAATAAATGGCAGAAATCTGTCAAAACAGAACAGCAGGTAAAGATCGATTTTTTCAAAAATCTTATGTTACTCAAATAAAAAAGTGGTAAACTAATAAAGGTTGAGTATATAACTCAGGATTATTCACAAAAAAACTAAGGTCATTTTGAATTTTCTGTGATTTTTTACGCAATTAACAGTGGACAGCAAAAATCTGTTTCCTGCGCAGAAATCTGAAATATAGCCTCAACTTTCCACTAGAGGTTTTACTTGGCTCAAAAAAAACACAAAAGAAAAGATACAGAAGGGTTGCTAAGGAAATATTCAACTCCCAGGTTCAAAGCACACCAAAGAAAACGAAAGAAAACGGGTTGAAAACAACGAAATAAAACGGGTTGTCTCCCGGTAGCGCTTTTCTTTAACGCCTTTCAGCTAGGCATAAAAGGGCAACTCAAGTATTTCAAGTGAATAAGAATCAACATCATATCTTGCTATAATAATAGAGTCAAAAGGTAGCTCCATCCTCTTTCTAGGAAAGTGTTCCAAACCTTTCTTGAGGGTGAATTGATATTTAATACTCCCCTCTTTCATATCAATAATAGCACTAACAGTTCTAAGAAAAGGTCTTCCCAAAACAATAGGACAAGAAGCATTGCATTCAATGTTCATAACAAAAAAATCAATAGGGACAAGGTTATTTCTAACCATAATAAGAACATCATCAATTCTACCAAGAGGTTTCTTCTTAGCATTATCAGCAAGATGAACGTCCAAATAACAGTGTTCCAACGGTGGTAAATCAAGCATATCATAAAGCTTTTGAGGCATAACAAAGATACTAGCACCAAGATCACAAAAATCATTGCAATAAAAATCATTTACTTTTATCTTAATGATAGGCTCCCAACCATCATCTAATTTCCTAGGGATAGATGTTTCAACTTTCAACTTTTCTTCCCTAACTTTCATGAGAGCATTGGTAATATGTTCAGTAAATGTCATATTCATGGCACTAGCATTGGGACTTCTAGCAAGCTTTTGTAGGAACATAATAACTTCAGAGATATTGCAATCATCGAAATTAAAATTATTATCATCAAAAGTAATGGGACCATTATCTCCCATACCTCTAAAAATTTCAGCACTTTTATCAGGAGCAATTTCAGCAGTTTGAGGCAATTTAGCACGTTTCACCAAAGGAGTAGGGACTTTATTAACACCAATTACTTTACCATTGATAGTAGGAGGTTTACTAGCACTTGGAGCTTAGGTTTTACTAGTGGTTGTGATAGTGCAAACTCTAGCAATACTATTCTTTCTAGCCAATTCATCTTCTCTTTCCCACCTAGCACGTAATTCAGCCATCAACCTAACATTATTATCAATTTGAACTTGGATGGAATTAAAAGTTTTACTTTGTTTAACATCTTGTGGAAAAACCTTTAGTTTTAGAAAATCAACATCAATAGCAAGGCTATCTACTTTAGAGGCAAGAACATCTATTTTAGCAAGCTTTTCCTCAACAGATTTATTAAAAGCAGTTTGTGTGCTAATAAATTATCTAAGCATGTTTTCAAGATCAGAGGTAGAGCTTTTATTGCTATTGTAGGAGTTGCCATAAGAATTACCATAACCATTATTAGGAGGATAAGGCTTATAATTGTGTCCACCAAAATTATTTCTATAAGCATTGTTGTTAAAATTATTATTTCTAATAAAGTTTACATCAACATGCTCTTCTTGAGCAGCCAAAGAGGCTAAAGGAACATTATTAGGATCAACTTGAGATTTACCATTAACAAGCATAGACATAATAGCATCAAGCCTTTCACTTAAAGAGGAGGTTATCTCAACAGAATTTACCTTCTTACCTTGTGGAGCTCTCTCAGTGTGCCACTCTGAATAATTTATCATCATATGATCAAGAAGCTTTGTTGCATTCCCAAAGTGATGGACATAAAGGTACCTCTAGCAGCTGAATCCAATAGGTTCCTTGAGGAGAAATTCAGTCCTTCATAAAAAGTTTGTATAATCATCCAAGTAGTGAGCCCATGAGTGCGACAATTCTTCACCATAGTTTTCATTCTTTCCCAAGCTTTAGCAACATGTTAAGTATCAAATTGTTTAAAATTCATTATGTCACTTATCAGGGATATAATCTTAGCAGGAGGATAATATTTTCCAATGAAAGAATCTTTACACTTAGTCCACGAATCAATACTATTTCTAGGCAAAGATGGCAACCATTCTTTAGCTCTTCGTCTCAAAGAGAAAGGAAAAAAATCATTTTAATAATATCTCCATCCACATCTTTATATTTTTGCATCTCACATAGTTCAACAA
The DNA here is from genome assembly GCA_028641055.1 of Alopecurus myosuroides. Classification (NCBI taxonomy): domain Eukaryota; kingdom Viridiplantae; phylum Streptophyta; class Magnoliopsida; order Poales; family Poaceae; genus Alopecurus; species Alopecurus myosuroides. The sequence goes on along the minus strand of JAPCYS010002504.1, from coordinate 11,981 downwards.
AATTATTAAGGTGGGCAGCAACATCATCAGTACTAATACCAGAAAATTGCTCTTTCATCACAAGATTTAATAAAGCAGGTTTAATCTCATAGAAAGCAGAGCAGGTGGAGCAATAGGTGTACAAATAAAATCATTGTCGTTTGTGCTAGTGAAGTCACAAAACTAGTATTCTTAGAGGAACTCATTTTAGCATAATAAAAGCAAGCAAATAAATAACAGCTATGAAGTAAACTATTTTTTGTGTTTTTAATATAGAAAAGAAAAACAAGACAATAAACAAAATAAAGAGGTTGAGAGTGAGAGACTCCCTTTGCCCGAAGACTTCTTCCTCCCCGACAACGGTGCCAGAAATTCTTGATGCCCTTTGATGGTGTGTTGGAAACCCCAAGAGGAGGGTGTGATGAGAAAGCGGCAAGAATTTCCCTCAGTTAAGAACCAAGGTTATCAATCCAGTAGGAGGAAGAGGATCTCAGGAAGGTTGATGCCACTGACGGTGGTGCTGGCGCTTCACCGGTGTCAGCAACAACGTGGAACCTGAACACAACACAACCAAAATACATTTTCCCAACAGTACAGTGAGGTTGTCAATCTCACCGGTCTTGCTAAAAACAAAGATTAGACGTACAATGTGGAAAATGATGTATGCTTGTAGTAAGTAAAGAAAGCAGGAAATAGTTGGGGTTTGTTCAACAATGTGAAAAATGGACCGGGGTTCATAGGTTCACTAGTGGTGTCTCTCCATAAAAGATAGCATGTTGGGTGAACAAATTACAGCTGGGCAATTGACAAATAGAGGTTGCACCGTAGCACACATATATGACATGATGATTACTATGATATTTAGTGCGGGCATTACAACAATATACATAGACCGAAATCCATCTGCATCTATGACTAATAATCCACCCTCAGGTTATCATCCGAACCCCCTTAGGTATTAAGTTGCAAGCAACAGATAACTACATTAAACAAAGTGTGTAATGTAAGCAATGATTATGCACGCGGGCACTCTCACCGTTGTTTTCTCCCTAATGGCAACAGCACATCCTCCCCCTTCACGTTTCTGTCACTCGAGCAAGGAGGTGAGGAGGCATGAACCCACTATCGAGCATAAATACTCCCTCTTGGAGTCACTAGCAACTACTTGGCCAGAGTAACCACTAGAAACAGAAAGCATGCAAGATCACAAATAGCATATGCAAATAAAAACTATAATCAACTTGGCATAAGTTCAATATTCATCGGATCCCAACAAACACAACATATAGAATTACATAAGATCAATCTTGATCATGATAGGCAGCTCACGAGATCTAAACATGGAGGCATATGAGGAGAAGACAACCATCTAGCTACAGCTACAAACTCGTAGTCCAAGGATGAACTACTCACGCATCACTCCGGAGGCAGGCATGGTGATGTAGAAGCCTCCGGTGATGATCTCCTCTCCGGCAGGGTGCCGGAAACAGCTTCAGAACCCCCTGATCTAGGGTTGACGGTGCATCGGCTGCGGAACTTTTCGGGGATTTTTTCTTAGGTCTTTAGGGTTTTCCATCCGGGGGGATTAAATAGGCGAAAGGGCAAAGGCGGTGGAGCTCCAGGGGCCCCACACCCATAGCTGGCGCGGCCAAGGGGGGCCGCGCCACCCTATGGTGTGGCCCCCTGGTGCCCGTCTTCGACTCTTCTTCGGTGTTCTGGATGCTTCCGGTGAAAATAGGCACTTCAGGCTTTGTGGGGTCCAACTCCGAGAATGTTTCCAGAACAACTTTTCTGAAACCAAAAACATCAGAAAACAGGGAGCTGACACTTGGCATCTTGTTAATAGGTTAGTCCCGGAAAACGTATAAAAATGCTATAAATAAGGGAGAAAACAAGTAGTTAATTGGCATAATATGATCATGGAGCATCAGAAATTATAGATACGTTGGAGACATATCAGTAACTCAAATAAAAGATCATGAATAACAATGCAGAGAAAGATATAAGTTTGGTTCAAGTATAGAGAGAACATGTCAAAGTGATATTTCGCTAGTCCTTAAGAGTGGGGCAAAACATAAATGCTAGGACACTATCAAAGTTCATGAGGAATACTAGAACAAATAATTAGAGAACAAGAAATAACACATCATGAATCAATTAATAATGTTTCTAGAACAAATGCACATAAAACTCAGAATGGCAAAAATGCTCTCTCAACTGTGCATAAAGTTAGAAGGTGGAGACTCAACATAAAAGTAAAAGAAAGGCCATTCGCAGAGGGAAGCATGGATCACTCATGTGCTAGAGATTTTATTTTATTAAACGGAGGTATTGAAAACATTTTTAAGAGAGGTGTATGTTTATGTCAACGAATGGTAAACAGAAAATACAGTACGTCACAAGCCAACTAGACTTCACAAGAGCGGCTCCCATAAAAGGACGCATCTGGGTAGAAGGTCATCCATTTTTCTCTTTTGTTTACACAATTATGCTTTGACTGATAAATCAGGGGCAAAATAGTGAAGAGAATTTGTATTATTAATTTGGGGCTGGGCACCCCACTGCCGGCTCTTCTATCATTGGATAAGCGGATGAAGCTGTTAGCGAGATATGTATATAGACTAGGGTGTTTCCTGCATATTTGCCCCTATACATGTAATATATATTGTGGCCTTTGGCCCCTGAGTAATATGAGTTGATTAATCCTCTAATCATAACATGGTATCAGATTATGTTTAGGTTTCCACGTCCGACCGCCGCCCTCTGTTCCGTGAAAAGATCAATCGATCCATCTCAAAGCTACGCTCGTACAGGTCCTACGACCTTCCTCCACCTGGTTCCCTAGAGCATCAGGAAGCATATTGCAGAGATCAAATCGACCTTTCAAAATCTGTCTTTCTCTGTCCATCATGTTTACAGAGAATTCAACAAGGTCGATCACGACTCGCTCAGCAAGCTCTTCAATCATCTAGATTAGGGCTTACTAGTTCATGCAGGAACTTAGCTCATGATAGGAACTTGTGCCATGTTCTCTCAGCGGTTCTGTCTCTGAGATTGCAGGGCAATGTAATCACCGCTGTTCAATGTCTCTGAGCTTCTCTTGGGCACCTAGGTGCCACCTCTTGTACAAAAAAAAAAGACCTTCCTCACGCGTGTATGATCCACGTTCCTGGCAGAACCACGTCTTCACCAGGCCCTTGTCCGCATCTCCACTAGGCCGCAATCTTGTTCTGTTCAAGCTGCTCCCTGGAGATCGTCTGCTGACCCGCCTGTCAGCCGACTGGAACGTCCCTGACGCCCTGTTTCCTGCTGTCTCGTCGCTCTGCTGCCTGTGCTCCTCCGTCCGAGCCCGTCGTCGCTGCTGTTGTCGGCCGATGCACGTACGCCGCCGCCGGTCGTCATCTCTAGCTTCGCCCCAGGCCACCGCCATCATCAACTTGTGATTCTGCTGCCGTACGGACGACGTGAGCACTTGTCAGATCTGTTCAGGCGTTGACTGCAGGCTAAAAAAACTCTATGGCTGCTGCTGGCTTTGTTCCGATTACTCGATGCTTCGTGATCTTTGATGGCACCAACTAGCCGGATTTCGCTGCCTTTCTGCGCGTCCATATGTGTGGTCTTCACCTATGGCGTGTTCTTTCCGGCGAGGTCCCCTGTCCGCCGTGACTTGTTGCTCCTACGTTTCCCACTCCACCGACACCACCAGTCCTTACTTCCGGTGCTTCTCAAGATGACAAGGATGTAGCTAAGAGTGCGGATGATACCGCTGTTGCGACGTATGAGAAGAGTCAAGGAGTACTCTGCCGCTCTTGCTACCTATCAGAAGGACATGACTGCATACACTCAGTGGATGGATGATGATGCTCGTGCTGCGGCTGTTCTTACTGCTAGCGTTCTATCCCAGTTTGCTTCGGAGTTTATGGGACTCGAACCTGTCGCTGCCATGTGGACTCACCTTCGTCAGCGCCATCAGCCATCTAGGGATGCTCTTTATCTGTCTGTGGTTCGTCAAGAGCATGCTCTACAGCAGGATGACTTCACTGTTGATCAGTTCTACATGCAGTGTTCTACTATCTGGCGTCAGCTCGACTCTCTTCGCACTGCTGTGTGTGGCACATGCCCGTGTTGTCAGATCGTGCGCTCCGACTTGGAGTTCCAGCGCATCTACCAGTTCTTGTCACGCCTTCGTCCTGAGTTTGAGGCTCGTTGTGCTCAGTTGCTTGCCCGTGGTTGTATTCCCATGTCGGAGGTGTTGTTTGAGCTTCGTGCTGAGGAGATTTGCCTCCATGGTGTTGGTCTGCTTAATGTTCCTTCTGTGTTGGCTGCCCGTGGACCGGCCCCGTCGCCCCGTGGTCCTGCTCCGTCGCCTACTCCACCATCTCCTCCGCGGTCCACTTCTCCACCACTGTTGCCCACTCCTCAGGGCCATGATCGTGGCCAGGGTCGTGGCTCTCATCCACGATCTCACTGCACCTACTGCGACCTGGATGGTCACACCGAGTCTCGCTGCTACACGAGGGAGTGTGATCTGCACCAGCAGAGGGTGCAGTCTGGCCCTCGTCCGTCTCATGGCTCGTCGGGTTCGTGTACTGGATCGGATTCTACGGTTACTACTACTGAGCAGGAGATGGTGCAGATGATTAGGCGGATGCTTGCTGTTTCAGGCTATTCTTCGACTGATGCTGCTGTCTCTATGACTGATTCTTTTGGCACTGCGGGACCATCATCTTCTACACTGTCAGGTACATCGTTGTGGGTTTAGGATTCTGGAGCTTCTTTTCATATGACTTCTGATTCTTCCGCTCTCTCCTGTTTTCGACCTATTGATTCTCATCTTAGTGTTCTCACTGCTGATGGTAATCCTCTCATTGTCTCTGGCCGAGGCACTCTTTCTACTTCTTATTTCTTAGTCCCTGATATTTCTCATGTTCCTCGTCTTACGATGAACCTGTTCTCCGCTAGTCAACTTACTGACTCTGGCTGTCGTGTCATTTTTTACGCCGATTCTTGATCTATTCAGGATCGTCGCACTCGGGTTCTGGTTGGAGCTGGCCCTCACCGCCGTGATTCTCACGGCCTTTGGGAGTTAGACTGGCTTCGTGTTCCTTCCGCTGCCATCTCGCCTGCCAGTTCTCCCGCCGTCGCCACCTCCAGCATCGGTTCCTTTCAGCAGTGGCATCATCGTCTTGGTCGTCTTTGTGGTTCTCGTCAATCGTCATTAGTTCATCGTGGTCTTCTGGGGCCTTTCTTAGGAGATGTTTCTTTACAGTGCCAGGGTTGTAGGCTAGGGAAAGAGATTCAGTTTCCCTATCCTGTTAGTGCGTCTATCTCTCAGCGTCCTTTCAACTTAGTTCATTCTGATGTATGGGGTCCGGCTCCTTTCACTTCGAAAGGGGTCATAAATACTATATCATTTTTATAGATGATTTCTCTCGTTATACTTGGCTATATTTTATGTGTTCTCGTAGTGAGGTTCTCTCCATATATAAGCGGTTTGCAGCCATGGTTCTTACTCATTTTTCCACGCCGATTCATGTGTTTCGTGCAGACTCTGCCGGTGAGTATATCTCCAAGCAGTTGCGTGGTGTCCTTACTAAGCAGGGCACGGTTGCTCAATTCTCTTGTCCCAGTGCGCATGCTCAGAATGGCGTGGCTGAGCGTAAGCATCGCCATCTTCTTGAGACTGCTCGTGCGATGATGATCGCTTCTTCTATTCCGCCTCATTTCTGGGTTGAGGCTGTCTCTACCTCAGCTTATCTCATTAATATCCAACCTTTTGCTGCCCTTCAGGGTGCTATTCCTCTTGAGCGACTTTATGATCGTTCTCCTGACTATTCTATGTTGCGTTTGTTTGTCTGCGTTTGCTACGTTCTCCTCGTTCCTCGTGAATGCATCAAACTAACCGCTCAGTCTGTTGAGTGTGTTTTTCTCGGATATAGTGATGAGCACAAGGGTTATCGTTGTTGGGATCTTGTGGCTCGTCGTATGCGTATTTCCCGGAATGTGACTTTGATGAGTCTCGACCTTTCTATCCGCGATCGACCTCTTCGACCTCCACTATGGAGGATCTCTCTTTTTCTTACTCTTCCTGAGTCTCCTTCCTTGGTTCCTCCTCTTTCTTCTCCTCCTTCTCATCCTGCTGCTCTGGAGCCATCTACACTGACACTATCCTCTCCTCCTTCGGTGCCACGTTCTTCACCCTCCTGACCGGTGTCTTCTCCCTCTCTGTCTCCTCCTAGCATTCCCCCACATCCTACTTTTCCCTTTTACTATACTCGTCGTCCACGTGTTGTGAACGAGTCATCTGATGCACCCTCTACTTCTGGTGCACCGTCTCAGCCGACTTATTCTCTTTGCAGTCGGCCTTGTACTACACCTGATTTCTATAATCCTGCTAGTTACAGTGTTATCGCTATTCCGGAGCCGGCTACATACCGTGAGGCTATTGTTCATCTTGACTGTCAACTTGCGATGGCCGAGGAGATCCCTGCACTCGAGCGCAGCGGTACATGGGAGATTGTTCCTCTCCCTCCTTCTGTTCGCCCTATTACCTGTAAGTGGGTCTATAAGGTGAATACTCGCTCTGATGGGTCTCTTGAGCGTTACAAAGCTCGTCTGGTTGCTCGTGACTTTCAGCAGGAGCATGGCCGCAATTATGATGAGACTTTTGCTCTTGTCGCTCACATGACCATTGTTCGTACTCTTCTTGTTGTTGCATCTGTGCGGCATTGGTCTGTATCCCAGCTTGATGTTAAGAATGCCTTTCTTAATGGTGAGTTGCATGAGGAGGCCTATATGCGACCACCACCTGGGTATTCTTTTGATGATGGCATGGTATGTCTTCTTCATCGCTCTCTCTATGGCCTTAAGCATGCCCCTCGTGCATGGTTTGAGCGCTTTGCTTCTGTGGTCTTGGCTGCTGGTTTTTCTCCCAGTGCTCATGATCGAGCGTTGTTTGTTCACTGCTCTTCTCGTGGTCGCACTCTCCTTGTTCTGTATGTTGATGACATGATCATCACTGGTGACGACCCTGAGTATATTGCCTTTGTTAAGGCCCGTCTGAGTGAGCAATTTCTTGTGTCGGATCTTGGTCTGCTTTGTTACTTTCTTGGGATTGATGTTTTATCTACCTCTGATGGTTTCTTTATCTCCCAAGAACGGTATATTCATGATCTTCTTACTCGTGCCGCTCTTACTGATGAGCGTACCACTGAGACTCCCATGGACCTCCGTCTCTCTCTTCGTGCTTCAGATGGTGATCCCCTCTCTGGTCCGACTCGTTATCGATATCTTGTCGGGAGTCTCGTCTATCTAGCTGTTACTCGTCCAGATATTTCTTCTTCTGTTCATATCTTGAGTCAGTTTTTGTTTCTGCTCCTGCCTCGGTTCATTACAGTCACCTTCTTTGTGTTCTACGTTATCTTCGTGGGAAGATCTCTCTGTCTTTTCTTTCCTCGTTCTAGATCGTTACAGCTCCAGTCCTACACTGATGCTACGTGGGCTAGTGATCCTATGGATCGCCGGTCACTGTCTGCTTACTGTGTTTTTCTTTGTGGTTCTCTCATTGCCTGGAAGATGAAGAAGCATACCGCAGTTTCTCGTTCGAGTGCAGAGGCTGAGTTGCGAGCGATGGCTCTTTTGGCTGCTGAGGTGACTTGGTTCCAGTGGTTACTTGCAATTTTGGTGTCTCCGTTACGACACCCACTGATCTATTGTCTGACAATACAGTTGCTATCAGTATTGCACGTGACCCGGTGAAGCATGAGCTTACCAAGCATATTGGTGTTGATGCTTCTTTTGTTCGTGCTAGTGCAGGATAAGATTATTGCGATTCAGTATGTGCCTTCAGAGTTACAGTTGGCGGATTTCTTTACGAAGGCCCAGACTAGAGCACAACATAGTTTATTTCTCTCCAAACTCAGTGTTGTTAATCCACCATGAGTTTGAGGGGGGTTTTAGCGAGATATGTATATAGACTAGGGTGTTTCCTGCATATTTGCCATGTACATGTAATATATATTGTGGCCTTTGGCCCCTGAGTAATATGAGCTGATTAATCCTCTAATCATAACAGAAGCCACTAGTCCAGGGTGTGAAAGTCCAATCAACAAGTGAGATAAATATTCTCTATTTACGTCCTCATGAGCTAAAACAGGAGCACAAAACATGAGTAATTTTGAAATTTTTAAAGGTAACACATGAGCAATTTACTTTGGAGTGGCGGTTAAATACCACATGTAGGTAGGTATGGTGGACACAATGGGAAAACTTTAATTTTTGGGAGTTGGATGCACGAGTAGAGCTCATACTCATTACAGGTGGAGGCTAGCAAAAGACTGGGAACGGCAAATCAAGAGAGCATAAGAGCCATAATCATGCATAGCGACATAAACATCATTAATCAAAGCATAAGTGGTACCACAAGTTCAAAAACTAAATGATCATGGAGGCTATTCGTGACTGTTTTATAGTCATAAACATGGTGTGAGCATGCGCCAAGTCAACCAAATAAAACATTCAAAGGAGAACACCACAAATTTATGCTTCAATATGATAAGTACAACTCATGATTCTTTCGATGGAACATAAAATAATCTCAGCTATTTGAGGCTAATCACTCTACTCAATAACCACAAGGCTTTAAAACTAAAATAACATCTAGCATGATACGAAAAATTCTAGCCACAGTCTATACAAGCTTCTACTTGCACTTTTAAAAATTCTATCTCAAGCAGTGGTTTCTTTTCCCAACAAGCACCATACAAATCATGCTTAAACAAAAACTCTCTAAATGATGTAGCAATGAAACATGAGAGTACTCACATAATACTAATAAAACAAACAGCTCTGAATAAGAGATGCAATGAAAACAAGGGCTAAACATGAATTTTTGCAGCGGCTAGAAGAAAAACTAAGAATACTAGCATAACTAGTATTCAAACGAAAAATATGAGCGTGTCTCTCTCCCAAACAAAGAATGCTAGGATCCAAATATATTATTGCAGCAAGGAAAACAAAAGAAAACAAAAGAAAAACAAAGAAAAGTAAAGAGATGCTCCAAGTAAACTTCATATGATGTGACAGAATAAAAATATAGTTTCATGAGAAGTGACCTGATAGATAGTTGTTGAAGAAGGGGATGAAGGGGTCGTTGCATAGAAAACAAAAAATTTCCTACGTGAGAGACACCCTAAAGGCCAAGATCTAATCTAGGAGACGAAGTGCAACGGGCAAAGAGAGGGTTAAGGAGAACACATACCCTCGAAGACACAAAGCGTTACGAGATAAAATCTCGTTGTTGGCGTAGTCGTACTCACACCGATCCCGATAGCGAGAAGAAGTGCACTGCAATCCGGCGGTGCCTCCGTGATCGGTCACACGTACGATTGATGACGACCTCCGTTCCCTCGATCAAGCGGGGCGCGGAAGTAGAGGATCCCTCGGAATTCTAGCAGCACGAAGGCGTGGTGGTGGTGAAGAATCCCACGGTCAGGGCTTCGCCAAGCCGGAAACCATGGAATTGAGCAGCGGGTGGAGAGGAAATGAGGTGGGCAAGTGTGTGTGAGAAGAGGAGCTCTCACCCTCCTTTTATAGGAGAGGGAGAGGCATCCCAAGAGGGGGTGCGGCCAGCCATGGTGGTGCCCCCACCTCTTCCCTCTTCATGTGAGTGGAATCCCCACTCACATCCACTCATTTTCCCTTAAAACTCCACTTAGAAAATCCAAGAGTTTTTCTTGAATAAATAAATAAAACATTTTTATTTCTTTATTTCAGGATTTCTTAATTCTATTAACAAACTTTTGCATATAGGACCTCGAATCATTTGTTAATTCTATTGACAATCATTCGATGAAAAACCCCTTGAACTATTTCAATTTTCCCCGGACAATTTTGGTGATGCCCAAAATATTCTTCGATATTCCGTATCCTCTCAAACGCGTCATCGAACCTTCAGTGTGCCACCCTACGGTTCGCGAATAAGATAGACATGATCGAGACTCCTCTCCGATCAATAATCAACAGGGGGATCTGGAGATCCGTGATGACTCCTATATATTCAACGATGACTCTCGTGATCGTGTGAACCAACAACGTCGTGACTAATTCCCTTTGTCTCGCGATATTTTACTTGTACGAGATTCGATCATTGGTATCAACCATACCTTGTTCAATCTCATTACCGACAAGTACTATTTTCTCGTTCCCATGATATAACATCCTTGTGATCATATCACGTGCTTGCAAGCGGTGTCGATGTGATATCACCGAGAGGGCCCAGAGTATATCTCTCCGTCATTTTGGATGGAAAATCCCACTCTTTATCCATGATCCTCAACTAATACTTTCCGAATACCTAACGGAACCTTTATAGTCACCCTATTACAGTGTGACGTTTGATGACATCAAAGCACCCTTCCGGTATCAGTGATTGACATGATCTCATAGTCTAAGGAATAAGTTACTTCGTATGTTTGATATAACAATGTAAACTTAATTACTTGATCCCATTGCTATATTCACTTTGGGTATATGTTCATCACATCATTCTTCTAATGACATGACCCCGTTATTAATAACATACGATGTTCAAGATCAGGAAACCTTGATCATCTATTAATCAACGAGCTAGTTAAAAGAGAGGCTTTACTAGGAACCATTGTTTGTTTATTAAACACACATGTATCAACGTTTCCGGTTAATACAATTCTAGCATGAGAAATAAACATTCATCATAAACAAGGAATAATATAATAACCATTTTATTATTGCCTCTCGGGCATTTTTCCTTCAGTCTCCCACTTGCACTAGAGTCAATAATTTAGTCTGTAAGCACTTAACACATATGGCGTTCCAGTGTTATTACCATGCTTCACATGTGGCAAACATCATCAAAAAGATTTGAACTGTTCAGGTCCTATTGTATTTGCATGTTCTTTGCGTCTACACGCATCACTCATTCTCTAATGAGATGGCTTTGTATATATTTGGTCAATCGGTGAAACCTTAATTCCTCAGCTTAAACCGATATCACTATCATTGTGAAAATGTAACTTCATAGTGTTAGCATTCTTGGAAATTCACCAAGTTCCGGTGATACCTTAATTCCTCAGATTAAACTAATGTTACTAACATTGTGAAAATGTAGCTTCATAGTGTCAGCATTCTTGGAAATTCACCAAGTTCAATAAAGAACTCCTTGACACAAAATATGCTTACTATCAGTTGTTAACACAACGATATACTTTAGCCTTTGTTGTAGTATCTGTCACAATATTTTAATTTTGAAGCTCTTTCAAATCCAGCATGAAACTTTCTTCCAGCCTATTATGCTACCCTTCATCACGTATTTTAATTGAGATAAATTTATTTGAATATATGACAAGACTATTAGTGTAACATATTACAACTAACATTCTTTCATTACTACATAGGAAAACATATCCTTATCATTTCTAAAGTGACACAAGGATCTCTCCCACTGTTGTCTAATGATCATATGAATTATCCTACTATAACATTTTATAGCATGGAAACATGACTTTGAAATCTCAATTTCAATGATGCTCATCATGTGTCAAAACACTTGAATCTTGCTCAGTCATTTTCCATGTGACAAGAACTCCTTCTTGTCATTTCGATATTGACTTACTTCAATATTTCATCTATGTAATTTGGCTTCAATAATATCAGGCGCTTCAATCCATGTTTTATAGATATCGATGCCCAATATCTTATAAGCCTTTTATCAATATGAAAATCTTAACCGTGTTAATTTAAAATACATATTTTCCAATCAACCATATGTCATCTACATAAAGTATTGGAAATATATCATAGTGCTCCCACTTAATTTCTTGCAACTCTAGAAGCATCTGTATCGTTCATGATGGAATCAAACTCTTTTGATAACTTCATTAAGGTAAAGATTTCAACTTCGTTATGCTCACTTCAACAATTGAAGTGTGCATACCTTTCTAGCAACCTTTTGAATTTTTACAAAA
>JAPCYS010002544.1:0-19037 GCA_028641055.1 Alopecurus myosuroides | reverse complement strand
CGAGGAAATAATATCACAGCCAGTGGAGTCATTTGTGGGGATGATTTTCGATGATATTGAGGAAGCACAAAAAGTTTACAATGACTACGCGATGAAAATGGGCTTCGGCACACGCATTGGAAACACAAAGTACAACCAGTGTTTGAGTGCGTGCACACTGGTAGACCTCCATCTGAGAAGAAAAAGCCTCATAGCAAAAGTGGTAGAAAATCGTCATTTGAAGAAGATAATGACATGAGCATCTACAGCGCGCAAAAGTCTCGTAGAAAACATGCATCTGAGCAGGTTGACATGTCAGACGCAAGGCAACGAATGAAGATCATTCGCCATGACTGTAAAGCTCACATGATCGTTGGCATGCGCAATGGAGCTTGGACTGTGACGGTTTTCAGAGCAGATCACACACACGCCATGGTTAAGCAAGTAAGGAGGCGCAGGTTCTACCATTCACACAGGAAGGTGCCGGAAGAGGACTACCAGTTTATACAGATATTGCATAACTAGAACATAACCACAACACAACTGATGGGAGCTCTTGGGAGTGTGCACGGTGGTGACCCGAGATGCTTGGGGTACGTGAAAAGGGATGTTTCAAACATCCGAACAATGCTACGCAATGCGGTTACATTACGAGACATGGAGATGACATTGGAGTATTTCAAGCAAAGGCAAGCTGAAAACAACAACTTCTTCTATGCTACCCAGGTTGATAAAGATGGTGCTGTGAGGGCCTTATTCTGGGTGGATGGTCGAACAAGGTCATTGTATCATAAGTACAAGGATTGTGTGTTTTTTGACACAACTTTCTGTACAAATAGATACAACATGCCATTTGCTCCCATAGTCGGAATCAATAACCACACACACACGATAGTGCTAGGCTGTGCTCTATTACCAGATGAGAAAATAGAAACGTTCAAGTGGGTGTTCGAGTAGTGGATGCTTGCAATGGATGGTGTCCACCCGGATAACATAATGACAGACCAAGATCAAGCAATGGCAGAAGCAATATCCCAGGTTTTCCCAAACTCGATACACAGGTGTTGTCTCTACCATGTCCTGCATCTCGCGAGGAAAAAGTTGGGATCAACTTGGCAGAAGGTAATCCTTTTAGTGATGCTTTCTATGGGTGCATCTATGGAACCGACATGGTGAAACAATTTGAGGATTGTTGGGAGCATATGCTCACAGAGTTTGGCATGTCTGAAAACACTCATCTACAAAATATGTGGAAGTCTAGAACAACATGGGCCCCTGTTTATTTCAGAACAGTTTCTTCCCTTTCATGAGCACTACTGGAAGGTCTGAAGGTCTGAATTCGTACTTCAAAACACTGATACGACCAGGTGACTCGGTGTACAACTTTGTGCAACAGTATGAGCTTTGCCAGACATTGATGCTTGATCGGGAGGATAACGCAGGGTTTGTAATGGAGACAACAAGAAGATCGCTTTGGGGAAGGTAAGCAAAAAAGCAGCATTTTTGAATACAGCACCCATTGTAGCACACCAAAAAAATACAAAAATGTAAGGTAGTGTGTAGCAACTAGTGCAAAAATGAATGGACTAGAATAATAATCTAAGCTGCAAAAAATTGAAAAGCAAATATCTTCTTTCCACTGTACTAAAAGGTTGAGAGCCAATCTGTAGCAGAAAAGAAATTTCTGCCTGCTGTGTATGTGTAGCATTAACTAACAGTTAAAGTAGCAACAAAAACATACTGATGTAGCATTGATTTTCATCTGATGGTGCAAAAAAATTGTTTTGCAGTTATACAATTGACAAGCAAGGATAAGAATTCTACACAACAGAAATATTTGAAAGGTACCAGAAGCTTGTTGCTGCATCAACAAAGTTCTATCCAGTACGGGCAGATGTAGAAGGCATTGGTTTTCATCTAGTTCCAAACCCTGGCCTAGAAGTGAGAACATACAGGGTTCAAGTTGAGTTGAGGAGGGGTTGTACTCCTGCGGCTGCAATGGGCTTGAAATGTGTGGACTGATATGTCCACACATCATCAGGGTCATGGTCCACCTAAATGTCCAGAAAATACCAGAAATGTACTTGCTGTACAGATAGTCTTCGGTAGCAATAACACCAGCGCCTGATCCCGGGGGCAACGAGCTCAGATTTGGTGTCCCACCAACAAATACACTGAAATACAACTCACTATGCAGAAAAATGAATGAGCTTGCCTCGGATGCTTGTTTTGTGGATGAAGCTTATCAAGTTGTTTCCAGAATGGTGGGTGAGGCTAGCAAAAAGGTTGCTGCAATCTTAAGAGCAAAAAGAAATGTTGTTGAAGGAGGTGACGAAGAGGATGCAGGATTGGATGAAGACCAACATAATGGACCACAGCAAAATGAACCAACAACAATGGTTGGTGACAGCGAGAAATTTGCTACCGGCGGGCAAACACTGAAAAATCCTAAACGGGTAAAACCTAAAGGACGTCCCACGATGAAAGAACAGAGGCGAAAAACTTTGGTTGAGCTACGCGATACAGAAACTTTGAAGAGATGCAAGCAAGCTGACGATGCCAAAGCAACAAACAAGAAACCGGTGAAGAAGCCCAAGCAACCTAGAAAGAAGAGAGTAATGAAGTGCCCGTGATGTCATGAGGAGGGACATGCGGTGAAAGATTGTGTTGCTAAACAGATGGAGGATGAAAGAATGGCTGCTGGGGCTGAGCAAAGGCTGTAGCTGTTCTATGATGATGTTTTTGAAAACAATTGCTACGAAGAAGTTGTTAGGGTGGAAGCTTTAATTGTACATGGCGTTGGTACTATTGGTATAGAATGATTTAAAACATAGTTACCTTGTATTGGAGAAATTATTGGAATTTTATAGCAAAAAATTATTCTGTGGATAACTTGTATTCTTGCGTTGGAGCAATGAAAAATGTACTCAGCTATATGAAACGTAAATTATCTATTTTTGATTGTGGAAAATGATGGTAGCAACATTTTATTGTGTATGAAGCAGTGAAAATCTGTTATTGGAGCAAATTGATACAAAAAAAAGTTTCTAGCGAAGATCCGTCTCTGTGTGAGCAAATCTGGTCACTATGCTAAACACATTGAATATCCTTCTCTGTGTGAGCAAAACAATGTTCTTGTCCAGGGGTTTCAATATTTTTCTGTAGGATACAAAAAAAAAGTAGTTCTGTAGCAACCAGATGTCTCTATTGTAGCATTGAAAAATAACTCTTGAAGCAAACAGATACACCTAATGTAGCAAAAACATGGTCACCACCAGGAAAACAAAAAAACACAAAAAAAGGAACCAGAAAAAACACATAATTCATTTGATATAATTTGTAGCAAAAACAGAGTAATCACCGAGAAAAAGTATAATTCATTTGATACCATTTGAACCAAGCAGGAGAAAAACTACATTCATTCCCATGGTTAAACATAGTCAACTCTCTGTCATTGATAGCCACAATCATTTGTTCGACAAAATGACACAATCCGTGGATCAGTAGATTCCAGCAGGGATAACATATGAAAAACAGAAAACATATAACGGCTGTTTCATCCATCAAGGCTACATGAAACTAGATGAGTCTAATGCGAATTTACACGTCGCGATTGTCACTCCAGGCTACATGAAACTACTAATGGCTACCCCCCGCCTGAGGCTCCAAGCAAGCCTCCATGACGTCCACGATGTTGCCTTTGTTCTCTCTGTCCAGGATGAGCTTCGCTGCGACAGCCATGCGATATGTAGGAATGTCATCCTTGGAGAAGGACATCATGCTTTTAGCGTCGAAGTGTTGAATGAACAACATTGTGAAGAAACCACAGTCATAGCTGGAAAAAGAGAAAAGAAAGAAATGAACATAGTTAGCAGCAAACTTGTAAAGATGTATAATGACTGGATACATGAATGTAGCAATAAGTTGAAACTATTGTAGCAAACATAAACTTCTAAAAGAGCATATAAACCTAAGTATGGGAGCAATTCTGCCCAAAAAAACAGAAACTTCTACAATTGGCTTGAAAACTATAATTGCATCAAAGAAAAAGGATCTTACAGCGTCTTCTGCTGTGGGTGGGCGGGTGTGGCAAGTGTATAGAGGTCCATGTCTATGTGTGAAACTCCAGACGCTTTGCAAAGTGCCGCAAAGTTAATAAACTGGAATAGCAAAAAATTATAAATCAGTGTGATACACACAAAAAACTGTAATCCTTGTAGACAGTTCTAACAACTAACCAGGTTGTTTGCTGCTTTCTCCAGAAAGCTCTTATCCTTGTGGTTCATTGAATCAAACACATGGAACTGGTCGTGTAGCAAGTTGACAGTGCATACCATCCAGTGGTTGTCCTTGACAATAGGGAAGTGTAGCTAATGTGGCGGAACAAAATGAATACAAATTAGCACAAACAGGATTCCTAAACCTAATACCGATGTAATTACAACGTAGCAAAAAAATGTAGGAAGAGGAAGGCATAGCTCACAAGGTCTTTTTTCATGATCTTGAACTTCCCATTTTGAGTTTTGAACTCTCTCAGAACTGTAGTTGGGTTAAACTTGTCTGGATCAACTATGAGCTTTTGCTACTCATGACGAAACAAAAAAAGCAAAAGTTATACTAGGGGTGAATATGTCAGCTAAGGCAAGCAGAAAAAAGTCTTAGGACATAACTAACCGTTGTGTAGCAATTGAAAACATATCTTTTCAAAGCAGATGTGATGTTTTCCTCTTCTCTTTTCGCATCCTTATTGAAACTCTCAGACCAAACACACATGACATGAGTGTCAAGACACTGCCTGGGGCCTAGGGAATTGTGAAAACTCTTGTAGTCACAGTGAGACCCCCCAATTAGAATGAAAGGAGGCCTGAAAGAATACATGAAACATAATCAGAGGTGTCCCGGTTGCTGCAATAACCAAAAATAAAAAGCACAAAAGGAGTAGCTAGTAGCAAAACAAAAAATGTCACGTAATTACAGGACTGTGATAAAAAGGCCATAAAAAAGACTCACGGGTCATCTTTTCCTTTCTTTTGACGGTCAGTCTTGAGATTGCAAGAATGACGCACAAACTGTTCGTATAGTGCAACTACATCTGCAGAGGGCTTCTTCATCTTTTTCGCCACTGGGGCCTTAACATCATCTTTCATTGCCCTTTTATACCTAGTCCTCCTTTGAAATGTTAGGACACCAGTGCTACCATCCTTGTCTACAACACCTGAGCTGCCCCTATTGTCTAGGAAAAATAAAATAATAAGCTAG
The DNA here is from genome assembly GCA_028641055.1 of Alopecurus myosuroides. Lineage (NCBI taxonomy): Eukaryota > Viridiplantae > Streptophyta > Magnoliopsida > Poales > Poaceae > Alopecurus > Alopecurus myosuroides. The sequence continues at coordinate 13,799 of JAPCYS010002544.1, read as the reverse complement.
TGGATAAGTTTGCAAAAAGAAAAGTGCTCTATAGAAACAAAGAAAAATGTGGGGAAATTTGTTTGGGAGCATGTAAAAATAGAGAGTAGCTTGAAGGGTTGGGTAAGCTAGCAAAACTACAAAAATAATGTAAGATCAGTATGTAGCAGGCAGTGTTATCTAGATAGCAACTAGAATTGTCTAACTTAGCAAATAGAAATTGTCTAAAGTAGCAATCAGAATTATCTAAAGTAGCAATCAGAATTATCTAAAGTAGCAACCAGAATTATGTAAAGTAGCAACCAGTATTATCTAAAGTAGCAAAACCCTAACACTAAGTTAGCATTTTTAAAAGCCGACAGAAGCAAAATAATGCGCAGGGGAGAAAGCAAACCTGGAGTGTCCCCATGATCAGGTGTTGCAGCGTCAGGAATCTCATCCAAGTTTTCCTCGACTAGAAAGCCATCATTCATAGGGATGCGGGTGTCGAGGCATGGTTTGGGAGCTACACAACAAAAGGTTCATCCAAAAGAATAATTTGAAAATTCTTGTTTTGGGCAGTGGACACAAATCCATGATGAAAATGCAAAATAAATAAAGAAAAGGGAAAAGGAGAACATACATGTGGGAGCAACCTTGTCTCCACCTATCGGAGGAAAATCATCCTCCACCTTTTCTGCACACACAACATCGTTCTTGTCAGGGGCTTGGGTAGATTCATTGTCTTGGCTCCACACATTAAATTTCGGACAGTCATCCCAGTAACCTGTTGGTATGATGCGCCGAGGTGTGGGAGAAGACCTAGGAATGAATGTACTATCCGCAGCAACTCTAGGTGGGCTAAGGGCAGTGGGTATGGGTGGAATAACTCCAGCAGAACTGGCTGGACTACCAACAGCAACTTTATCTGGACTACCAACAGCAGCTCTAACTGGACTGCTCACGGCGCCCTGATCCTCACCATCGGCGTCCATGTGAGAGGAATCTAGAACAATTGCTGGTTGCGGGACATCGTTGTGCTCCGTAGCATTGGCTTGTTCATTCTCTGCTGCACCAGCATCACCCTCAACAACGTTATCTTCACATACATGAGAATCACAATCCATATGTAACATCCCAAGTATGAAAATACCCCTAGAATGCTTTGTCCTTTGTTTTATTTCAAGCAATGCATCATGTCATCATGTTTACTTATTGTTTGCATTTGTTTTCCATCTGTTTTATCATGTTTTCACAATTCAAATTCAAACCTTTTTCAAGCCTGGTTTCATACTTGCTCTGTTACAACTATTGGAACCAAAATAACAAATAAAAAACAACCCTTTTATTCCTTGTTTATCACTTCTCAAATTGTTACTTTAATCAAACCAATTATCAAATCAATTAATTAAATCATTAACTCCTAAATCATTTTCCTTTTCAAACCAAGTTTCAAATCAGCACTCTTTTGAAAACATAACAATTCACCACTAATTGAAATTCTTAATTCACTTTAAAAAAACCCTAGGGGAAAACCCTATGGAAAATGTTTTGTTTTACCAATATTAATTAATATTGCAATTTCATCTAAATTGGTTTAATTTTAAAAAAAAACAAACAAACAATAATATTTTGGAAAACAAAACTGCCAAAAGGTTTCTTTTCCACTAATAAAGTTATCCTATTTTTTTTATTCCAAATTTTTCTTAAACAACACCTTTGTTTTGTTTCCATTTGTTTGTCTACAAAAAAAAACAGTACAAACAAAAATAAAGATAGCAGGGAGGAGAGCGGCAGCAGCTGGTCCAACCTAGGCCCAGCCCGTTTTTTTTCCCCTCTGGCCCGATAACTCCCTCTCCCCCGTCGCTTTCGTCCTCCTCTGCTGATGTCAGGCGTACGAATCCTTCTCTGTCGTTGATCGCCACAGAACCCCTCCCGATGGCCGCCGTACAACTCCCTCGAGCCCATAAAACCACCGCGGCACCTCCTCCTGCCCCCCAACCCTAAGCTCCACCCCTCCATCGCCGCCAACCTTCCTTTCCTCTTCCCAAGCTCCTGCCTTTCCCTCTGTACCTCTAGCTCTGAACCCCCGACGCCACCCTTCTGAAACCCGCCGCCGCTCGCCGTCTCCGGTGGCTATCGAAGCGCCGCTCGCCGGGAATGGAAACGCCCATATCCCCTGAGTCTCCTCGTCTCCTCGGCCGCCGCTGAGAGGCCCTGGGACGCCGCGCCGTCGCCGGCAAGACTCCCGCCGGCTCTGCCTCGACAACGAACAGCAGCAGCAGCAGGTAGTCCTCTGCCCTCTTCCCCTCTCGCTTGCCCGCCCAGCGGCCACACCTCCGCACCACGCCTCCGCTCACGCATCCAGCCTCGCCTGCACACGCCCGTCGTCCATCGGAGATCACCGCGACCGCCGCTCGCTCCTGTTCCGTACTGGTTCAGTTTCTGACGAACGAATGTTCAGAAAACGAGTCGCTGTTGTTTCTGTTTCAGTTAGATTCAGTTAACGCACAACACACACGATATCCTCCCGCGCACCTGTACCTTGTCACAAAACGCAAGCGAGCGCAGCTGGCCTGTTCCCTCGCGCGCGGGCTGCAGGTCGAGGGATCGATCCCCCTCGGCCGCAGTTTGCCCCGTTTATTTTTCCTGGTTCGCGCGTGGGCAGGCCCACTAGTCGGTGACCGCCACTGACACCTCACCTTGCGCACGCCTGCGTGGCTGCCACGCTGGCCTGGACCCGCAGAGCAGTGGCAGCGGGTATAGCCCCTCTCGGTAACAAAAGTCTAAAAAACAAATCTGTTTTATTTTCTAATCTTTAAGTGGGCAGAATAAACACCTAAATTGAAAAGGCAATAACTTTTATTATATGAACCCAATAAATACAACAAACTTGATGTCTATTCTGATCCAAATTTTATACTCTTTCCAAATATTCCATTTGTATTCTGTTTTGAATTTTCAAAATACTTTTAAATTTCAAATTTGAATAATTCAAATGCAAATTGAAATAATTCATAACTAATTCATACTGTTTTCAAATAATCCAAATAAAATATTTTTTCACACCTTTTTGAATGCTCTATTCAAATATAAATTTTGTTTTCTGGTTTGAACAATTTAAATTGCCTAAACTATTTAATTCTTGTTTAATTCAATTAAAAATTGTTTAATTTTGTTTAATTCATAAATAATTAATCCTAAGTCCAATTTCAAATTGTGAAACATGTAATCCAACTAAAATTTGATAAACTTTTCAAATATCAATTTTGCAATTTGTTTTGCCCCCTTTAACTTGGTGATAACAACCTTTACTTGTGTGTCATGTTTAAGTAACCAATTTTCCAAACTAATAAATGATTTCTTAATTGGTTAACTATCATTCTAATTGCATTTAACTTGTTATGTTATTGTTATTCATCATGCATGCATCATACTAAGTCACCTACACATGATGCTTAGTGATGGAACAATTAATTCAACTCTAAAGCATGGGCTTCCATATGCAACTTTTGCATATGGAATCCATTTAAACTTGTGTCTCATATCAACTAGTTTAGTTTGGTGCATCTATTAAACGTGACATGCATCATCCAATGTTTGTGCACCTATGCCATGTATTGATTGCCCGTCTTCCTTCGTTGTTGTTTTTGCTTCTTCTCGATTAGACGACGACGTTGTTACCGACGAGCCTTACGACACCACTACTCAGGACCTAGCCCAGTACGAGACTGAGCTGCCAGGCAAGTTATCACTCACATGAATCATTGAGTTCCTTTCCACACTTGTTGTCGATACTATCTTTTTGTCTACTATTGCTAGCCCTATGTATCGTTGCTTGTTCTCCGAACCCATCACATGATACCTTGAGCCATGATATTGCCACCACCCCCATACCTACAGCCATTGCTTGAGCCTGTTATTATTTAGCATGCTTAGGGTTGCTTTTACTCGAGTCTGTTGCCGGTTACTACTTTTACTATCTTATTATCTTGTACCGGGGCTCGTTGTTAACAAATCAATCCTGTTAATTGTTAATGGTAATAATAATTTGATGATAAGGCACCGGCAGGAGGCCCATGAGTGGTTTTGGAGCCTGCTAGTGTCGACCCTAATAGGAAAAGGGTCTTGTCTACTGATCCATGATGAGCGCACTACCCGCATTTGGGAAGCGAGTATGGGCGCCCCCCTCAACTTGACCTGATTCGCATCTCGTCCAAATCGCCTCATTTAGTTCGTGTTTTCCATTTGCCGCATGCATGTTTTTGCGAGCCCAGCGCAGGGTGGAACTTTCGTAGTCGGCATATAGGGGGACACGGTCTTAGAGTGCTATGATGGTCCATTTTCTTCTGGGCTTGATTAGCCGTGCGCCCAAGGTTCTTTGGGCTTGATGCGAGGAATGGTCGGTTGTGTTGAGTGCCCCGCTTGGTGGGGAGGCATCCCACCTGGCGGGATATTCATGAGTACGGCCAAATTGGTGCAACCCTGCAGGGATAATCTTCTCGAGAAGCCGTGTTTTCCGCGGTTATGGATTACTTGGTGAAAGTACTGGCTAACAAGTACTCAGGACAACTTCAACATAATGATCAATCATGTTTTCACCCAATGGTTAATAACCTGACTAAATAGGTTATTCACACAATAAACTTGATTCACCTTATCACAACCGTGTGAGTTATCCTCGGATCGCTTCTTTGGATAAGGGGCGAGATCCAGGATGGGTTTGGTTGAAGTTATCTTTCAGTTGGTTACAATCCTCGATCTTATCTTTTCTGTTAGCCGGAACTTGTAGCTATATTCTGTAGTTGTTTAGAGCAGCCAGCAGCAACTTTTATATCACCCCCTTTCTCCCGTTGATCCCAAGCATCAAACCTTGTGTTGACGGGTAACTCATTGATGAACTGTGAGTCTTGCTTGCCAGTACTTGGATGTACTGACCCCGTTGGGGCTGTGGTTTACGCAGAGTACGACTACGACTACGAAGCTTCCCAGGATGGCTACTTTGTGGAGTTCGATGACGCTGCAGACGAGTAGTTAGCTGGACCAGGGCAGGATCCAGACCTACGTGGATGGGCTTCGCTTTTCTTTATTTTCTCCGGCTTCTTAAGCCATGGATTTGTCTGTACTCAGACCCCTTTGATTGCTTCCGCTGTTGTAATGAATGATATGTTGGGACATGTGTCCTCTGGATGACTGTATTCGATATTTTCTGCCTTAGTGAAGGCCAGTTGCACTTATTTCATTCTTTTGTGTCCTAGAGACATTCTGTGCTATCATTCGTACCAAACTGTTGACGTACCGTGCGTGTTTGATTATGAAGTACGTCGACAGTAGTGCCTTTAGGTTTCTAGCGGATAGTTTACTTCGACGGTGGAAGCAGGGCTTGTGTTGTCGCGCATAAGCGCAGGCCTACCAGGAAGCTGGGACGTGGGAGCATGTATGCCCCATAATCCAAGCACCTGACTTCCAGTTCGTGCGGAGAGTATCCTCTAGAAACCCAGGGTGCGACAAATGGTATCAGAGCCTGTCTGCCTGTAGGATCCCTTTTTACTGGTCGCAGTTGAGTCTAGAAACTATTTTGTAGCTATATAGGAAAAATGAAACGTGAGAGTAGGAATTCTGCCATTTTTCTTCTTTCCCCACCCACCCACCCTTTTCTGGTAAGGAAGTGAAACGTTGTTTTCTGTTCTCACCTAAACTTTCAAGTTAGGATTTCACGTGTTTTGGGTTATCTGTAGTACCTCAGGACTTTTGGTCTCGTTTTCCCGATGTTGCTTCGATATCATATTCTTTTCAACAAACTTATCGTCCGTTGAACCTTGTTGTTGTTTTCCACATCCTTTTTCATCTACCGGAGTCTAATCAAAACCTTCCAAATAATCTGCAGATGGGTCTCAGCTACTATCCGCAGGTGGTTCGCATGACTCGCTGTGAGAGCACCGCCGGTTTTCCGGAGTTGCTGAGAGACATGGTTACCTTCTGGGGTTCCGTTGGGCACCAGAGTACCAGGTCTACGAGCACCAGCGAGAGTGTGACCAGACTTGCTACCGGGCTATCGTCTACATTCTGTCGGATGATGGCAGGAGCATTGCACACCAGTACGAGGCAGTAGGGTCCACAGTGGATATGGCAGTGCAGCAGGCAGCGTACGTGAGTATCACCGTTCTCCGTGCTGACTACTGGGGGTTTGATAAGTCCAGTTTTCGTCACATCCCCCGTGGTTACATCACGGCAGCGGGAGCTCACTTCACTCCACCGCGACATGGATACCTACGAGACTGATAGCTCCAGGCTCCAGATCACTGCCCAGTTTCGCTAGTCACAGTGATGCCGTTGCTTCCGCACTTTCTCAGGAGTTAGCCTCAGTCAGGGAGCAGCTCCACCTTGCTCTCACTCGTCTGGCGACGTACACCACAGACTTTGTTGGAGACGAGCGCTTTGCACGTGTCGTTCAGCCAGCTGGTCTTCCGTTGCCAGATGCTGGAGGGTACGAGCCGATCAGAGGCCCACTTCTCGACCTCGGAGCTGGTTACACAGGGATTCCCCGCTATGGAGCACAGGGATACGACGCTTCCTACTTCACCACACCGAGAGTTGCTCTCAGAGCAGTTCCTATCTACATGGATCGTCGTGATACCTACTTCCGTGGGATTCCTCCTCACCGTATCTCTCGTCATACTACTCACCGCCGTCCTGCGTGATGAGCATGGGAGTACCGTTGTATCCATTACTAGCTGTGTCTAGTTTATCCTTTCGTTTTCGAACCATGTGTTGGTCTGTTGGATATTCTGATGTATTTGAACATGTGATGATGTACCTGTTGGTTATCTATTCATGCGTCGGAATAAATCTATCTTTCGGTTACCAAGTCTATCCTTTTCTGTTGTTGTGCTAAAATGAATTTCTGTTCAGGATGCCTCCAACCAGGAACAACCCGCCTCCGCCACCACCGATGGGGGAACTGTTGGCTCAGATGACCCAAGTGGTGACGCAGATGGCCCAGATCCAGGCTAACCAGCAACACCACCAGAATGCTCCAAGGGTCACCATCAAGGACTTCCTCAGCTTGGGCCCAAAAGCTTTCGTGACAACACGTGAGCCCCTGGATGCTGATGACTGGATCCGTGACGTGGCAAGAGCTCTGGAGATAGCTCATGTTGCTGAAGAGGATAAGGTCAAGTACGCCACCTACCTACTGAAGGGTCAGGCAGCTACTTGGTGGGAGAACTACCAGGCCATGAGGGCTGGCTTTCCTATCAACTGGGGATGTTTCAGAGATGCCTTCCTGAAGCACCACATCCCGGATGGTCTCATGGAAAGGATGCGTGACGAATTCTGCTCTCTCAGACAGGGCAAGCTGGACGTTCTCGGCTACCAGAACGAGTTCAATCGTCTCGCTCGGTACGCTGGTGACGAAGTGTCCACCGAAGCCAAGAAGATGGCAAGGTTCCGCCGAGGTTTTAACCCGGAACTGAAGTACGCTCTCACAAACATCAAGTGCAAGGACTTCGTGGAGCTTGTGAACACCGCGCTCAATGAGGAGAATGGGCGCAAGGCGTTCGAAGAGTCGCGCAAGCACTCGCGTGAGGTGGTTCCTCCTCCAACATGACCACCCCTCCGCAGAAGCGCCGCATCTGGGTGCCAAATGGTGCTGTCACTAGGGCTCCAAATGCCCAAGCTTCTCCAGGCTTTGGTCCCCGCCCACCCAACCCATCTCAGATGCAGGGTCAGAGGTTCCCGATGGGGCAGCCAAGGCCGGGTCCTTCTCGCATCGTCACTTGCTACAAGTGCAAGGATACTGGACATTATGCTGACAAGTGCACTCAGAAGCAGCTACCCCTACCTCCCGCCCCAACACCAACCAGGCTATGGTTCGTGCTCCTCCGGCTAAAGCCTTCAACTCCAACAATAGGCCTGTCGGGAGGAACGCGAGGGTGAACCATATCAAGGCCGACAAAGCAGAGGAAGCTGCAGACGTCGTTCTCGGTATATTACCCGTAAACTCTATTCCAGCTAAAGTGTTGTTTGATACTGGAGCATCGCATTCGTTTGTGTCAAAGATCTTTGCTACAACGTACAATTTAGCTCTGGTTCCGCTAAGCAATCAAATCTATGTGCACTCTCCGGGAAATAAAATGATTACTTCCAAGATAAGCATGGACAATCAGATCCTAATTGGAGGTCGTGTATTCCTTGCTTCACTCATGTTGCTGGGAAATTCTGACATTGATGTCATTCTGGGTATGGATTGGTTGAAGACCCACAAAGCAAAAATTGACTGTGCTCAAAAGTCAATAACTCTCTCCCACACTTCAGGCCAGATAGTCTATTCTCCATATGGATCAACTTCTGTTCAGCTGTTCAGCCTCGATGCCAAACCCCTTCCTGCAATTGAAAATGTTCCGGTGGTTTGTGAGTTCCCTGACGTCTTTCCAGAAGAGTTGCCAGGGATGCCTCCGGACAGAGCAGTTGAGTTCGTGATCGAGCTTGAGCCAGGTACTGCTCCAATCTCTAAGCATCCATATAAGATAGCTCTCCTGAACTGAAATTGTTGAAGGAGCAAATCGATATGTATATGGACAAAGGTTTCATTCAGCCTAGTTCCTCCGCTTGGGGTTGCCCAACTCTGTTTGTTGCCAAGAAGGATCAAACTAAGAGACTCGTGGTTGACTATCGTCCTCTCAACGAGAAAACCATCAAGAACAAGTATCCACTTCCTCGTATCGATGATCTTTTTGATCAACTTGCTGGAGCCTCAATATTCTCAAAGTTGGATTTGAGGATGGGGTACCATCAAATAAAGATCAGAAAGGAAGATATTCCTAAGACAGCTTTCACCACTCGGTACGGTCTATATGAATACACCGTCATGTCCTTTGGTCTCACCAATGCACCGGCAACGTTCTCAAGACTCATGAATTCTGTCTTCATGAATACCTCGACAAGTTCGTTGTGGTATATCTTGATGACATTCTAGTCTACTCAAAATCCGAGGAAGAGCATGGAGAACACCTTCGTCTCACTCTCATGAAACTTCGCGAGCATCGTCTGTATGCCAAGTTTTCCAAATGTGAGTTCTGGATTCCAGAAGTTGCATATCTTGGTCATATCATCTCTGCCAAGGGCATTGCCATTGATCCTGAAAAGGTTAAGGCAATTGTTGATTGGAAACCCCCTAAGACGGTGGAGCAAGTCAGAAGTTTTCTTGGCTTGGCTAGCTATTGCCGTCGTTTCGTCCAAAACTTTTCCAAGATTGCCAAACCTCTCACTGATCTCACAAAGAAGGACAAAAAGTTCGTTTGGACTCCACAATGTGATGAGAGTTTCAACCTCCTCAAGACTAAACTCACTTCCACACCTGTTCTAGTTGGCCCCGACACCACCAAACCTTTCCAGATATTCTGTGATGCATCTCTCCAAGGACTAGGAGCAGTTCTTATGCAAGAACGTCAAGTTGTGGCTTATGCTTCACGTCAATTGAACCCACATGAACAAAACTATCCCACACATGATCTTGAACTTGCAGCAGTTGTGTTTGCCCTCAAGAAATGGAGACAATACTTGTTGGGTAACAGAACTGAAATCTTTTCCGATCACAAGAGTCTGAAATACATCTTCACTCAGCCAGATCTGAATCTCAGGCAAAGGAGATGGATTGAGAAGATTAAAGACTTTGATCTCACCATTTCTTACACTCCAGGCAAGGCTAATGTTATGGCCGATGCACTCAGTCGCAAATCCTATTGCAATAATCTCATGATCATGGAGAGCCAACCTCCACTTCATGAAGAATTCCAGAAGCTGAACCTTGGTCTTGTTCCAGAAGGATACCTTGCGAGCTTGACAGCCAGTCCAACTCTCGAGGACAAGATTCGTTCTGAACAACTTCGTGATAATGAAATCAAGAAGATTGTGGATCAAATCAAGGAGGGCAATGATAAGTTCAAGTCCTTCTCAATTGATGACAAGGGAACTGTGTTCTTCGAAGGACGCATTGCAGTCCCTCAGATTCAAAGTCTCAAGGATATCATTCTCAAGGAGGCTCATGAAACTCCTCTATCCATTCACCCTGGAAGTACAAAGATGTACCAGGATCTCAAGACTCTGTATTGGTGGTCTGGCATGAAACGTGAAATTTCTCAATACGTTTCTGAATGCGACGTTTGTCAACGTGTTAAGGCAGTCCATCAGAAGACAGCAGGTCTACTCCAACCTCTGAAAATTCCTGAGTGGAAGTGGGACATGATTGAAATGGACTTCGTTACTGGGTTTCCAAAGTCCAAAAAGGGCAACGATGCAATCTTCGTTGTTATTGATCGTCTCACTAAGGTTGCTCACTTCTATGCTGTAAAGGAAACTATCTCAGCTAGCCAGTTAGCAGAGCTCTACACAGCAAAGGTTGTTCCCCTTCATGGTGTTCCATTGGAAATAAGCTCAGACCGTGGAAGTATTTTCACTTCTCATTTCTGGAAGAGCTTTCAAGAAGCATTGGGCACTAAACTTCTGTTCAGCACAGCTTATCACCCTCAGTCTCAGGGGCAAGTCGAAAGAGTCAATCAGATTCTCGAGGATATGCTCAGAGCATGTGGTCTCTCCTTTGGCATGAAATGGGAGGATTGCCTTCCATATGCTGAATTCTCCTACAACAACAGCTACCAGGCAAGCCTAGGCATGGCACCATTTGAGGCACTGTATGGTCGCAGATGCAGGAGTCCAATCAATTGGTCTGGAGCTGGTGAACGTTCACTTTTAGGCCCTGACATTGTTAAGGAGGCCGAGGAGAAAGTTCGTATCATTCGTGACAATCTCAGGATTGCTCAGTCTCGTCAGAAGAGCTATTATGATAGCAAACACAGGGATATGGTCTATGCACCTGGTGATAAGGCATATCTCCGTGTAACTCCCCTCAGAGGCACTCATCGTTTTGGTGTGAAAGGAAAGCTTGCACCAAGATACATTGGCCCTTTCAACATCCTCTCAAGACGTGCAGAGAATGCTTATCGTCTTGAACTTCCAGAAAAACTATCCAAAGTGCACGATGTGTTCCACGTGTCACAACTCAAGAAGTGTTTCAAAGATCCAGATCGTGCAGTTGATCATGATTCCATCGAACTGCAAGATGATCTATCTTATGAGGAGCACCCTATTCGTATTCTCGATGAGACCGAGCGTAAGACTCGCAACAAGAGCACCAAGTTCTTGAAAGTCCAATGGTCGCATCATTCTGATAAAGAGGCAACGTGGGAAACCGAAGAGGATCTTCGCAAGAAGTATCCGGACCTGTTCATTTCTCAGTAGGGAATCTCGGGGCGCGATTCCTTCAAGGGGGGGCGTTTTGTAACATCCCAAGTATGAAAATACCCCTAGAATGCTTTGTCCTTTGTTTTATTTCAAGCAATGCATCATGTCATCATGTTTACTTATTGTTTGCATTTGTTTTCCATCTGTTTTATCATGTTTTCACAATTCAAATTCAAACCTTTTTCAAGCCTGGTTTCATACTTGCTCTGTTACAACTATTGGAACCAAAATAACAAATAAAAAACAACCCTTTTATTCCTTGTTTATCACTTCTCAAATTGTTACTTTAATCAAACCAATTATCAAATCAATTAATTAAATCATTAACTCCTAAATCATTTTCCTTTTCAAACCAAGTTTCAAATCAGCACTCTTTTGAAAACATAACAATTCACCACTAATTGAAATTCTTAATTCACTTTAAAAAACCCTAGGGGAAAACCCTATGGAAAATGTTTTGTTTTACCAATATTAATTAATATTGCAATTTCATCTAAATTGGTTTAATTTTAAAAAAAAACAAACAAACAATAATATTTTGGAAAACAAAACTGCCAAAAGGTTTCTTTTCCACTAATAAAGTTATCCTATTTTTTTTATTCCAAATTTTTCTTAAACAACACCTTTGTTTTGTTTCCATTTGTTTGTCTACAAAAAAAAAACAGTACAAACAAAAATAAAGATAGCAGGGAGGAGAGCGGCAGCAGCTGGTCCAACCTAGGCCCAGCCCGTTTTTTTTCCCCTCTGGCCCGATAACTCCCTCTCCCCCGTCGCTTTCGTCCTCCTCTGCTGATGTCAGGCGTACGAATCCTTCTCCGTCGTTGATCGCCACAGAACCCCTCCCGATGGCCGCCGTACAACTCCCTCGAGCCCATAAAACCACCGCGGCACCTCCTCCTGCCCCCCAACCCTAAGCTCCACCCCTCCATCGCCGCCAACCTTCCTTTCCTCTTCCCCAAGCTCCTGCCTTTCCCTCTGTACCTCTAGCTCTGAACCCCCGACGCCACCCTTCTGAAACCCGCCGCCGCTCGCCGTCTCCGGTGGCTATCGAAGCGCCGCTCGCCGGGAATGGAAACGCCCATATCCCCTGAGTCTCCTCGTCTCCTCGGCCGCCGCTGAGAGGCCCTGGGGACGCCGCGCCGTCGCCGGCAAGACTCCCGCCGGCTCTGCCTCGACAACGAACAGCAGCAGCAGCAGGTAGTCCTCTGCCCTCTTCCCCTCTCGCTTGCCCGCCCAGCGGCCACACCTCCGCACCACGCCTCCGCTCACGCATCCAGCCTCGCCTGCACACGCCCGTCGTCCATCGGAGATCACCGCGACCGCCGCTCGCTCCTGTTCCGTACTGGTTCAGTTTCTGACGAACGAATGTTCAGAAAACGAGTCGCTGGTTTTTCTGTTTCAGTTAGATTCAGTTAACGCACAACACACACGATATCCTCCCGCGCACCTGTACCTTGTCACAAAACGCAAGCGAGCGCAGCTGGCCTGTTCCCTCGCGCGCGGGCTGCAGGTCGAGGGATCGATCCCCCTCGGCCGCAGTTTGCCCCGTTTATTTTTCCTGGTTCGCGCGTGGGCAGGCCCACTAGTCGGTGACCGCCACTGACACCTCACCTTGCGCACGCCTGCGTGGCTGCCACGCTGGCCTGGACCCGCAGAGCAGTGGCAGCGGGTATAGCCCCTCTCGGTAACAAAAGTCTAAAAAACAAATCTGTTTTATTTTCTAATATCTTTAAGTGGGCAGAATAAACACCTAAATTGAAAAGGCAATAACTTTTATTATATGAACCCAATAAATACAAACTTGATGTCTATTCTGATCCAAATTTTATACTCTTTCCAAATATTCCATTTGTATTCTGTTTTGAATTTTCAAAATACTTTTAAATTTCAAATTTGAATAATTCAAATGCAAATTGAAATAATTCATAACTAATTCATACTGTTTTCAAATAATCCAAATAAAATATGTTTTTCACACCTTTTTGAATGCTCTATTCAAATATAAATTTTGTTTTCTGGTTTGAACAATTTAAATTGCCTAAACTATTTAATTCTTGTTTAATTCAATTAAAAATTGTTTAATTTTGTTTAATTCATAAATAATTAATCCTAAGTCCAATTTCAAATTGTGAAACATGTAATCCAACTAAAATTTGATAAACTTTTCAAATATCAATTTTGCAATTTGTTTTGCCCCCTTTAACTTGGTGATAACAACCTTTACTTGTGTGTCATGTTTAAGTAACCAATTTTCCAAACTAATAAATGATTTCTTAATTGGTTAACTATCATTCTAATTGCATTTAACTTGTTATGTTATTGTTATTCATCATGCATGCATCATACTAAGTCACCTACACATGATGCTTAGTGATGGAACAATTAATTCAACTCTAAAGCATGGGCTTCCATATGCAACTTTTGCATATGGAATCCATTTAAACTTGTGTCTCATATCAACTAGTTTAGTTTGGTGCATCTATTAAACGTGACATGCATCATCCAATGTTTGTGCACCTATGCCATGTATTGATTGCCCG
>JAPCYS010000189.1:0-19039 GCA_028641055.1 Alopecurus myosuroides | reverse complement strand
CCGGGGCAGCACAGTCGGCATGGCCTAGCCGGCAAAAACAGAAACCCAACAAATCAAGCGCACGAGGAAGAACACTCAAAAGCCTTCTTCACCGTGTCGGCTCCAAAAGCTCCAACGTGTTCGGGGGCTACTGTCGGGGGATTACCCACCGATTAAGCTAACTCAAGGACTAAGGCAACGGTAAAGAGGATTAAGCCGGCTGGCTAGACATAATCCAGGCGGCTACAGTTGGGCTGCCTGCTATTGGACCCCTGTCATTAGCCGGGTGGTGACGTCAGCTGGATACGACTGACGAGCAAGGACAAGCATGGGCAAAAGGGAAGGATGGGCTAAAGGTTGATATGAAGGCACACAAGAGGCCAACTACGCTTCTACTGGAGGAGTAGGTGGTCGTACCCTTAAACTTTGGCCGCGTGCGTCATGATAAGTAGACTTCATGCCAAGTCCCATCGTGTATCATGTAGCCATACCGAGGGCAGTTGTACATTGTATATGACACGGAGTGGGACCTAGTCGGTTGGTCGTACAGCCGGCCCCGCATGTCAGCCAGACTGCCAGCACCTATATAAGACAGTCTGGGGCACCCTTAGAAGGGGGAATTCCTCTAGAGATATAGCTCCAGGAGCACCTTGTAACACCTGATATCACTACCTAGTTCATCCTTGCAGGAGCAAGGACCTCACCCGGCCGAGGTCCCAAACCTGGGCACATCGTGTGTCTTTGCATGCTTGTGATCCATCCCGCACGAACACCGATGCTTGCGCCCTGTGTCCCTCCGTAAACTCCATTGCTAATCACAATGGTGCTGCCATGTATGATACCACGACACCGGGGCTAAGAATATACACCCGAATCAAACAATGATTCGCACAGCCGCTAGAAGGATTCGAAAACTACATGTTTAACAACAAACTTACGAGATTTAATAGGCCTAGGTCGAAAATGGACACATCCTAAAACCAATCCCTAGACCCCCATAAGATTATCAAGGAGATAAGAGAGTGGAGAGGAAGAGATTGGTACCAGATGCCGCCATGGCGGAGCGTCCGGAAGGGAAGACGACGACAACCAGGTGTTAGAGACAGGGCGGACGATGGTGTGGCTGCAATAGGCGGCTCAGAGGCGGGGCAAAGGAGAAGGTGGGAACGGGGAAAATGGTGGAGTTGGGTGAACTACCCTCTTGCGACCTAGTCCTTTTAGGTTTGAGATCCACAAGATCGTACCGGGGCATGAGGGTCCATACTACCGGGCCTACAAAGGTTCCTAAGAACTACCGCAGGGATGGTAGTACCGGCCTCACACCCGGTAGTATCAGGGCCAAAGAGAAAACCACTAGGAATTTTGAATGTTGAGAGGATGGAACCATGAACATATCCAAGAGTATAAGATGGTCTCTTGGGATGAGGTTTTTGGGCTTGGGACAAATTTGCAAAATTGAAGAGAAAAAAACAAAAATGGGTGTCTTTCCAATATAGACATATAAGTGACATATACAGTCAAGGTAGGTAAATCAAGATCAAATAACGTAGGCGAGATATCATTCCCGTCGTTAATGGTGGTGATGGAAGATTCAAATTTTCAAGGTATGGTCCTTCATGGTTGCCGCGAGGAGAATTATTCTTGCAATTTTTGTCCCGACTGCTACGTCCTCGACAATGGTGATTCGTACTCTCGGCTCCTAGCAACGTTGATCAGGTTGTTCGGTTACTTTTCCCTGCAATACTGGTGTTGGTACTCCTGGTGATGTTGCTTGATTATTTTAATGATTATTTGCGTGCTCTCGGCCTCAGCATTGCGGCTCAAAAAAATTTATGGGAGAACCCTTGTTGGTGTCTATAGGTTTGTGGTTTGCTCTCTTTGTTCTATGGTTTCCTTCAGGCAAGTACAAGATTGTGTCATCAAAGAAGAAGAAAGAGTTTGAAGATCTCAAAGATTTGCTAGTTTCATTTAGACTTTATTTTGTAAGCGTTGTACTCAGCTTATGCCTATGTATCTCTACCATGAACAATGTGCGACAATAATATATCATGGTATTCATTGTAAAAAAAAGATCAAATAAGAGCCAACTCCTCGCATGAGGAGGTCGATGGCCGTAGCCACAATGTTTGAGTGTTTGCCTTGGAGGCGCAAAGATGTATCTTGGGCCCAAAAATAATACTCGATATTGAAGCACAATAAGTCACAAAATGACTAGATATGCATGATGGTTCAGTTTATGCATAATAGAAGGAATGTTGACCCTTGAATTTAGTTACACCCCTATGTCCATTCCCACGTCTAAACAAGAATAGCGCGTATAGTAGAGGTAGTTATGCAAGGTTATCAAGCAAAGTTAGAAGAATCTATGACATTTAGCTCATTACTCAAAGATCGAAATCTTGGTTCATCAAGGGTCTTCGTGAAGATATGATGGCTAGGTTGAGACTCCAAGTGCAGAGTGTGTAGCTAGTGGCAAGCCTTCTTCCCCACGAGGGTGACTTGAGGGTTTATATCAAACTCTTGGGGAGCCAGTATTTCAGCAGTTGTCTTCCAAATTTCCTCCAGGATCCTGCAAACAAATAGAGAGATTTGTGCCCTCAACCTCACCAAGTGGTTGTCAAGCACAAGGTGTGAGACTTCTAAATTACAATGCAAAACTGAAAGTAAATGTGCAATAATTAAATCTACTACTAAATGCAAATGAGAAAATAAATATGCAATGGATTGTTTTTGTATTTTTGTGATGCAAGTGGTGATGGAGATAATGTAAATTCGAATTGGAGATGCAAGTAAAGTAAAGTGCAAGTAAAGTAAATTGCAGCAAAGTAACTAGAGTGTTTTCTTATAATTAAAATAGGACCGGGGTTCATGGTTTCACACTTGCATTCTCTCAAATAAAGTGGTAGACGGTGGACATAAAGAATTACATGTGAGATTACAATAACATGTTTAACATTGAGTACTTTCATATGGGCATCACGTCCTAGCATAGAGATCTCTACGGTCATATTGATCCCTCTTATACTCCACCAAGATGCGAAATAAATCATAACACCTCGATAATTAAGGGAAAACCAGAGTATAGCTTTAAGCAATGTGACATGAAGTTGAAGTAAGAACTTGCTAGATCTAGTCATGGAGATTGATTAGTGTCACTTCAAATCCTCGGTAACAAGGTACTCCTTTTTATCCCTAGTGAGGTAACTAAGAAAGGTTTAACAAAACCTAAGTGGATCGCTGAACTTATGTCACTTTCACAGCACTAGCCACCCCCCGTTACTCCAACTAATGCACCCATCACCCCACACACGCTCTCAAGAACTAGATTGATCAAAGCTAGCAAATAAGAACGGGGTACATAAGATACATCTACTCAAATAACTCAAGAGAAACAATTGCAATCTCAGATTCAATAACTCATAGAAAAGATCCACCACATAGGAATTACAACGGTGCCCGTAATCATGTGAGGCAGCTCATACGGATCTAATTAGTGAAGCACATAGAGAGAGAGGTACAAGTGCTACTTCCACAAACCCATAGCCCTGGGGTGGACTACTCCCTCTTCATGGAGATGTCGATGGAGATGACGTTGGAGAGGTAGGAGATCACACCGGCGGCGCCCCGCCGGAGTTTTCCCCCTCCAATCTGGAAATTCTGGTCTCTGTTTCGGTGTTTCGGCGGCGCTTTCCTCCGTAAGGGTACGGGGGACCCTTTTATAGTCGGTTTTAGGTCAAGACGGAGTCGGTAAGTCGAAGATGGAAGGAATTGGGGCCACAGAGGCCAAAAGGGGGCCTCTCACGCGGCCAAGGAATCTGGCCGCGTGGAGGGTTCTCTTTTGGGCCTCCTTGCCCAATTCTAATGGATCCTTCGCCCGCAAGTCTTCTCCTTCCAAGAAAATGACCCCCGCAGATTTTCAGGTGATTTCGTGGAAGTTTGCCCCCTGAAACGTCAAAAATATAGAAAACGGGGTTTCTGACAAGCAGGGTTAATTCCATAAAAGTTGGGGGACTTTGTAATTTAACCCCAAAATACTATAAAACATTGAATTATACCCTTATATGATGCAATATGTAATAGAAAACCATGTGAAAATATGCAAAATTCATCTATGCATTTTACATGCATCAACATCCCCAAGCTTAACCCATGCTCGTCCTCGAGTATGAAGGTGATAAAACTAAGATGGGTTTTGCATATTGAAACAATCATGGGATATCAAGGAGGATTATTCATGCTACATATAATCAAATGATTAATACTAGAAATGAGTAGCAATATACAATTCATGTTGTAAGAAATATCAAATATGCAAGCAAAGATGCTTCATGAAAGTTCACAAAGTGTATAATGAAATAAAAGCACTATGGACCAAATGCATACACAAAATGAAAAATAAAATCCTATATTGGTCAAAGAATAGCATAATGGAGAATAGAAAATATGGTGGACACTTTGGAGAAAATTGAGTAGAGGTAAAACATGATCAAGTCTTATTTAGCCTCTAAATTATTCAACTAAAATTACTAATTGAAATGTGGTATCCATTGATCTAGGACTCTCATTGCCCCTTTATCACTAGCATCTTAAAATTGCGAGTATTAAAGTAATGAGAATGACAAGGTGGTTGAAAGACTCATGCCCCGTGAGTGTGAAAACCTACTCCATGATTACTCAACTTAAGATTCCTAATAAGCTTTGTACAATCATAATAAGTATTAATGACATCATAGAGAACCGCAAAGAGGTACCTGTTTCCCCATGACATGGAAACAAGCCCACGTTACAATGACAAGATGAACAAACGGAGTAGACTCATCATCCTTTTTATTTTCATTCACTATTATGCATAGCTTCTTATTTTATTATAGGATGTGTTGTAGAGTCACTCAAGCTGTAAGTAAATTTCCACCATGATAAAGCATGGCTTGAGTTAGCGGCCCAATGCGTTTCTCTAGTCATATAGATACTTACTCATCAAAACTTACTATTCCTCTATTTCATTTCGGCATGGCAGGAGTCCAAAAACAAAAGTACATGATATCAACCAAATGTAATTTTTTTGTGCAATGTTGAAAGCTTTCCGGTGATACACGTTTATAGCTAGCTCCCAACCACACACTTGTCAAACGCAAAACATGTGGCTCCCATTATTGGGTCATGTTTATTAGATGCATAAAAAGTAAAGTGTGCCTTCAAAAGTTCGTGAGAGTCCTATCCCAAGTTCAACCCATGACAATTAATAAAGTGAATATCTTAATTTAGAACATAAATAACACAATAACATGGTGAACATATTCGGAATAGCAATGAAGCTAATGGGAAGATATGGTGGACTCACTGGAAATACTTGGCTAAGGAGTGTTGGAAACAAGTTTTTACTTGTTGGAATTTGTAAATTTTCGGGCTAGCAAGAGGGAGATAGTTGACCAGCTACTATGCATGCATATGTCCATAGAACTACTCATTTCATGACAAACTAAATAAACCAACAATTAACATCAAGGACATGAATAAGAGATAGCTCAAGACAACATTATTGCAAATTTCTACACATAAAAGGCCTATAAATCATGCAAACATATGTAGCTCTTCAAATCAACCATGGCATCCCTATTCCAAGTCATAATACTAGCATCCAATACATTCCAACCCCAAACTCCAGTAGCTCAATCTCATATAAAATGATGGTGGTGGTCTTATCAAAACAAAAATAAAAATAAAAACTAGACGCTTCAAGTCTCTACGATAAATGCTTTGCTTAGAAAAACAGAAAGTAGACGTGTGCTAACCAAAAGAGTGTAGCTCCAACGGGGTGTTCATCACATCCCCAAGCTTATGGCTTTCACCATTCTTGGATGTCTTGAGGCGCAGCTCCTCTATTCCCTGTGAAAAAACTTCACAAAACATGTTTCTCCCATTCTTTTTCTGTGGGGTGAGATTAGCAAGGACAAACAAATCACATGCTTGCTGTGCAAAATTCCAAATCAAATGCTCCAGTAGATAGACAATAAGGTTAATTATGTTTTATGTTCACTCTATTGCTTGAAAGAATCATGGAAATTCGATTCCCAAGCCCAAAGAGTGCATAAAACAAAAGAAGGCAGAATCTGTCCAGAAAAGCAGCAGCATCAAAACGAACGTTTTTCCAAGCTAGACTCATCAAAAAATAAAGCCAATTTTTGTGCTTACAGAGGACGAAAAGTTTCATAACATACTAAAAAATTAGCTCAATTCTACATACCAATAAAAAATGTAAAATCATACGGTGAGCATACTCGTGCTGAAACAGAAATTTCATGCACTAGGATAGCAACTTATAAGTCCAAATGGGTTTGACTTGACTATTTATTGAAAACTCCAGAATTAAAACAAAAAAAATAATCTCTTGAGACAGCAAGAGGACACTAGGAAAATCCAAACAAAAACAACCGGGTTGCCTCCCGTAAAGCGCTTTCTTTATAGCCATATAGCTAGGCTTTACTTACTTGATAATCAAGAGGGATAAAGCTCATGAGGGAGTTTGTTCTTCAGCGTGCCCCTCTTCCTTGGGAAGTGCTCCATGCTTTTCTTGTGAGGGAACTGAAACTTGACATTCCCTTTCTTGGAGTCTATGATTGCACCTGTAGTACGAAGAAAAGGTCTACCCAAAATAATAGGACTAGGAGATTTATCCCCCATATCCATAATAATGAAATCAACGGGTACGAAAGTCATGTGCAATTCAATCATAACATATTTTACTTGTCCTACAACATGTTTAGTAGAGTTATCAGCAAGGACAAATTCACTTGAGCACTTTTCTAAATTTTCTAGTTCTAGCAATTCATATAATTCTTTAGAGAGTACCGATACACTAGAACCTAGATCTAACATAGCATGGTGAATTTCTTTTCCAATTGAAACTAGCACCTTGGGGATCCATGCATCCCCAAGCTTAGGAGGTATCATGGCCTCATTCTTGTACCTAGCAATTTTTTCTTGCAAGACATGATTAGAAATATAAGATCCAAAGCCAGGTTGATTAACATTTATAGTGGGATCACTAGCAAATTTTTGTAGAGTAGCAATAAGTTCTTGCAAGCTATTTTTTTCTAAATCAAGCAATGGATCCTTAATTTCAGTAAGCATCATAATTTCATCTACTTTACTCTCTAATTTAGCTAGCATGCTTGATTCATGAGGACTAATTTCATCTTTGCTAGCAAGATAAGACATATATGGAAGTAAATATTCAGGGTACTTCACTATTTTATTCAAAGTTTCTTCTAAGCTAGTAGGGACATGCTCACTTGTATTCTCAGCAATATGATCAATATTTTCAATAATAGGAGCAGCAATAGTAATAGAATTCATTCCTACACTAGGTTGTGCTTGTGGCTTTCCTGCTGACATGCTTAATAGAGTTGCTTGATTATCAGCTAATTTTGACAATGCTTTATCTAAATTCGAAGATTGAAGTTGCAATCCTTTAATATCACTACTAATGGATGCAATAGACTTATTTAACTCATGTATCATAGCATTATGACTAGCAATTTGTTCCATAAGCAATTTATTAGATTCAAAAATTTCACTAGAAGGCTTCCACTTATTTTCATTAGCATTAGGATATGGAACAAAAGGTTTATTTGGCACATAAGGAGGTTTACTATATGAATTTTAAGCATTACCAAAACCATTGAGACCATAATTCCTAACAAAATTAACATCCACACTTTCAGATAAACTACCCACTAGCTCCTGCAAAAGGCACATTCTCCATATTTTGTTTATTAATAAAAGCAAGAATAATGTCCATTTTAGAAGACAAATCATTGGTTTCTTCAATTGAGTTTATTTTATTAGTGGGATTGGGTGCTCTTTCAGTATTCCATTGACTATAATTTTTCAATATGCTTTCTAATATGCTCTTAGCCTCACCTACAGTTTTACTCATAAAGGCACCTCCAGCAGCAGAATCAAGTATATTTCTAGACATGTAGTTTAGACCATTATAAAAAGAGTGTAGTATGGTCCATTCATTTACTCCATGTGATGGGCATGTTCTAAGCATTAATTTAATTCTATCCCATGCCATGGCTACATGTTTATTATCATTTTGCCTAAATGAGAGGATATTATTCCTATTTTGCAAAATTTTAACGGGAGGATAATATTTCTTAATGAAAGCTTCTTTTAAATCATCCCAAGACTTTATACTAGCTGTATGTAGTGAAAGTAACCATTCTTTAGCCTTTCCTCTAAGTGAAAAAGAAAATAATTTTAGTTTTAAAACACTACTTTCCACATTTTTAAATTTTTGCATATCACATATTTCCATGAAATCATGAAGATGCATAGAGGCATCCTCCATAGCACTACCACCAAATTGCTCTCTAGTAATTAAATTCAATAAAGTAGGACTTACTTCATCGCTTTCAGCTTGTATTTCAGGTGTAGTAATTGGTCTAGCAATGAATTGGTCATTGGGTGTATTTGTGTAGTCACTTAATTTAGTTCTATCACCCATTTTAACAGTTTTTATGTAGTTTTTAATTTTTTATGCAAACAAAAGTAAAGTAACTAAGAAAATTCGAAATACTAAAATAAACTAGATAACTAAATGCAAAACTAAAATGCAAACTAAAATAAAATATGCAAGACAAAACAAAAACAAGAACAAAAACAAAAAAAAAACAAAAACAAGACAACAAACAAAACAATCTACTTGAAAGAAGGTGCAGATAGAAAGAACGGTACTCACGTAGGTGCAACCTCCCCAAGCTTAGGTGTTTGCACACCTTGTTGGTGATGAAGACTTCTTGTGAGCTCCCTTGGACAACTCCTTCACCTATGACTCCCCGGCAACGGCGCCAGAAAAACGCTTGATGGCTAGGTTGAGACTCCAAGTGCAGAGTGTGTAGCTAGTGCAAGCCTTCTTCCCCACGAGGGTGACTCGAGGGTTTATATCGAACTCTTGGGGAGCTAGTATTTCAGCAGTTGTGTTCCAAGTTTCCTCCAGGATCCTGCAAACAAATAGAGAGTTTTGTGCCCTCAACCTCATCAAGTGGTTGTCAAGCACAAGGTGTGAGACTTCTAAATTGCAATGCAAAACTGAAAGTAAATGTGCAATAATTAAATCTACTACTAAATGCAAATGAGAAAATAAATATGCAATGGATTGTTTTTGTATTTTTGTGATGCAAGTGGTGATGGAGATAATGTAAATTCGAATTGGAGATGCAAGTAAAGTGCAAGTAAAGTAAATTGCAGCAAAGTAACTAGAGTGTTTTCTTATAATTAAAATAGGACCGGGGTTCATGGTTTCACACTTGCATTCTCTCAAATAAAGTGGTAGACGGTGGACATAAAGAATTACATGTGAGATTACAATAACATGTTTAACATTGAGTACTTTCATATGGGCATCACGTCCTAGCATAGAGATCTCTACGGTCATATTGATCCCTCTTATACTCCACCAAGATGCGAAATAAATCATAACACCTCGATAATTAAGGGAAAACCAGAGTATAGATTTAAGCAATGTGACATGAAGTTGAAGTAAGAACTTGCTAGATCTAGTCATGGAGATTGATTAGTGTCACTTCAAATCCTCGGTAACAAGGTACTCCTTTTTATCCCTAGTGAGGTAACTAAGAAAGGTTTAACAAAACCTAAGTGGATCGCTGAACTTCTGTCACTTTCACAGCACTAGCCACCCCCCGTTACTCCAACTAATGCACCCATCACACCACACACGCTCTCAAGAACTAGATTGATCAAATCTAGCAAATAAAAACGGGGTACATAAGATACATCTACTCAAATAACTCAAGAGAAACAATTGCAATCTCAGATTCAATAACTCATAGAAAAGATCCACCACATAGGAATTACAACGGTGCCCGTAATCATGTGAGGCAGCTCATACGGATCTAATTAGTGAAGCACATAGAGAGAGAGATACAAGTGCTACTTCCACAAACCCATAGCCCTGGGGTGGACTACTCCCTTTTCATGGAGATGTCGATGGAGATGACGTTGGAGGGGTAGGAGATCACAGCGGCGGCGCCCCGCCAAAGTTTTCCCCCTCCAATCTGGAACTTCTGGTCTCTGTTTCGGTGTTTCGGCGGCGCTCTCCTCCGTAAGGGTACGGGGGACCCTTTTTATAGTCGGTTTTAGATCAAGACGGAGTCGGTAAGTCGAAGATGGAAGGAATTGGGGCCACAGGGGCCAAAAGGGGGCCTCTCACGCGGCCAAGGAATCTGGCCGCATGGAGGGTCCTCTTTTGGGCCTCCTTGCCCAATTCTCGTGGATCCTTCGCCCGCAAGTCTTCTCCTTCCAAAAAAATGACCCCCGCAGATTTTCAGGTGATTTCGCGGAAGTTTGCCCCCTGAAACGTCAAAAATATAGAAAACGGGGTTTCTGACAGGCAGGGTTAATTCCATAAAAGTTGGGGGACTTTGTAATTTAACCCAAAATAGTATAAAACATTGAATTATACCCTTATATGATGCAATATGTAATAGAAAACCATGTGAAAATATGCAAAATTCATCTATGCATTTTACATGCATCAAGATATCGACAAGTTGATCTTTGGTGGACACATAAGAGAGATCAATATCACCTTTCTCAACATGGTCCCGAATGAATTGATGATGAATCTCAATATGCTTAGTCTTGGCATGTTGAATGGGATTGTAGGCGATCTTGATAGCACTTTGATTGTCACATAGAAGATGCACTTTTTCATAAATGATACAGTATTCCTTTCAAATTTGCCTCATCCATAGTAATTCAGCACAACAACTTGATGTAGAGATGTACTCGGCTTCGGTAGTGGAGAGGGCAATACAATTTTGTTTCTTGTAAGACCAACACACCAAGGAGAGACCAAGAAATTGCCAACCCATGGATGTAGACTTCCTATCCGTATTCTCTCTCTCATAATCCGCATCTGAATATCCAATGAGCTGAAAGCTTGATATCTTTGGAAACCAAATACCAAAATTTGGGGTATGGGCTAAATATCAGAAGATTCGTTTAACCGTTTGCCAATGGCTCTCCCCAGGGGATGCTTGAAACCTTGCACACTTACCAACACTATATATGATATCCATTCTAGATGCACAAAGGTAAAGCAAAGAGCCAATCATGAAGTGGTATACCTTTTGATCTACCTCTTTATCACCAAGATTCAGATTCAAGTCAAGTGTGGTGGGCATGGGGGGTCTTCATAGGTTTGGCATCATGCATTTTGAATCCTTTGAGCATATATTGGGTATATTTAGCTTGCTTGATGAAGGTTTCTTGTTGATATTGCTTGATCTCAAAGCCAAGGAAATACTCCAGCTCCCCCATCATAGACATCTCAAACTTGTTGGTCATTAACTTGCAAAACTCATCATTGAAAAACTTGTTAGTGGACCCAAAAATTATGTCATCCACATAGAGTTGGCATACGAACAAATTACCTCTCACTCTATGGGTAAAGAGAGTGGGATCGATTAAACCAACATTGAATCAAAAATCTACTAGAAACTCTTTAAGTTGCTCATACCACACACATGGTGCTTGTTTAAGTCCATGGATCGCCTTGTCATGTTTATAGACATATTCGGGGTGGTTGGGATCTTCGAAGCCCGGAGGTTGTTTGACATATACCAAATCATTTATGTGACCATTAAGAAAAGCACTTTTAACATCCATTTGTTGCAACTTGAAATTATGATGAGATGCATATGTAAGCAAGATACTAATAGATTCAAGACGAGCAACGAGGGAAAAAGTTTCACCGAAATCAACACCTTCGACTTGGGGGAAGCCTTGAGCCACCAATCTTTCCTTATTGCGGATGACGATCCCATGAGAATCATGCTTGTTGTAGAATACCCATTTGTTCCCAATGACATTCTTGTAATCCTTGGGTCTTGGAACTAACTTACAAACTTTGTTGAGCTCAAAGTGGTTTAGTTCATCATGCATGGCTTCAAGCCAATCTTGATCCTCGAGCGCTTCATACACCTTCTTTGGCTGAATGAAGGAGACACAAGCATGATGTGTACTAAAGCTTGCCAATTTCCTACGAGTTACAACCCTTCCTCGAACTTGACCAAGAATCTTGTCTTTCATGTGCTCCCTAAGCTCAAAGTTACGAGCTCTTCTCTTTTCTCTACGAGCAACCATCTCATACAAAGTTTCTTTAGATATTTATTTATCATCGCCTTCATCATCCGAGACTTCTCCATCTTGAACTTGGCCTGAACATCGTTAGGTGAAGAGTGACCATTAGGTTGAGAACTCGCAGCAATAGAAGGATCTTGTTCTCGCCCTTGTTCATTAGCTTGAGGGATTGATGCTTGTTCTTGGATAGCATGTGTGTCCTTTGGTGTAAGTGATGGCTCTACTTGATTAGAGCATAGTCCTTATCCTTCCGCCAAAAGGTGTCCCTCAATGGGAATTGTTTCACCAATCCCCATTCTTCTTATGACGATAGGAGGAATTTAATCACCTACAACACCATGATCTATGCGGGGCCCTTGGGAGCAATTATCCTCATCAGATATCACATCTATAGCTTCTTCAACTTGCCAGACTTGTTGTGGACTCTATAGGCATGATGATTTGTGGCATATCCAACAAAGGTACCCTGATATGATCTAGGCTCAAATTTTGAAAACCGATTACCTTTCTTGCGAATAAAGCATTTGTAACCGAAGATTTTGAAGTAAGATACATCTGACTTATTGCCAGTGAGAATCTCATATGGAGTTTTGTCAAAAGTTATAAGGAGAAGAGAATCTCGCAATCATGGTTCTAGCCGCATCCATAAGAGTCTGGTTCTTCCTTTCCGCAACACCATTTTGTTGAGGAATGTAAGGAGTGGAATATTGATGAGATATTCCCTCATCACTAAGAAATCACTCAACGGTGTAGTTCTTGAACTTGGTGCCATTGTCACTCTGGATAGCTAAGATCTTTGCGTTGTGTTGGCGTCGAACCAAAGTAATGAAATCAATGACCCTTTGTTGAGTTTCACTTTTCCTCTTGAAGAAATACACCCAACAATATATTGAGTAGTCATCAACAATCACCAAGCAATACTTCTTGCCACCAAAACTATCATAGGATAAGGGACCAAAAATATCCAAATGAATGAGCTCAAGAATTCTTGTGGTGGTGATGTTGGTATTGCTCTTGTGGAGTTCTCCATGTTGCTTTCCAAAGGCGCAAGATCTACACACACGATCTTTAGCAAACTTAGCATTAGTTAGTCCTAGAATGTGACCGCCACTTTGGAGATCATGTAAGGTCCTCATATTGGTGTGGGCTAACTGGCGATGCCAAAGCCACCCAGCATCAATTTTAGCCATTAGGCATGTCTCGGCATGCGCGTCTCCTTTTGAGAAGTCCACTACATACATGTCGTTCTCGACAAACCCGACAAATTCTACTTGAAGAGTCTTTTTCCAAGTGACAATAAAATTATCATCATCAAAGTAAGAAGCAAAACCGCAAAGTGCAAGTTGATACACGGACATTAAATTCAAACCAAGGGACTCAACAAGGAGAATATTCTCAATGGATAGATCATTAGAGATGACCAGTTTGCCTCATCCCAATACCTTAAGCTATGAATTATCTCCGATAGTGACGCAATTGAGAAGAGGTGATGGAGGAATAATATCACTCATTTCACCAATGCTTCCGGTCATATGTTGGGATGCACCACTATCCACTATCCATCTTCTAGACCCGTAAGCATTTCCCTACAAGGAATTAGTTCTTTGGTTTAGGTACCCTAAATGGGTCCTCTCTTGTTAGGGACAAGGGTCTTGGGAACCTAAATAGACCAATAGTAATCATCACCATAGGAAGTACCAACATATTTAGTTTAAACATGACCATCTCTAGATTTCATAAGAACATAAGAGGGGTTATATTGTCTGGCAAAGTCATGTGAGTGGAATTGCTACTAGAAGCCACATTTCTACTAGAAGCCTCAACACTCACAATGATGTTGGTATCCTTTTCCTTAGTCATCTCCCCCTCCTTCACAAAGACAATATTTTTGGAGTGGGGGGTGGGTGGGTGGGTAGACTTCTTCTTGGAATTCTTCTTCTTTGACTTGGTAATGAACCCAAGTCCTTTCCCATTTTTAACTTTTGAGTTATCACAAGGTTATTGAGTATATTCTCACTTCCTACAAGGTTAGTTGGAGCACAAGTGATACGGGCATCTACTGGTTAGCACGCTAGGACAATAAACCACAATGTATAATGTCTAAGACCTGCGAGCCGCATGTTGTGGCTGAGGCTTCTAAATGGGCCGGTTTCTATCCAGTTTGAGTCCAATTAGGTTAGGAGTCAGTTTGGGTCTGTCCAACCGACTAGGGGTTGGTCTCTTATATAAAGAGAGCCAAGGGCTAGGGTTTGAGGGAGGTTGAAAATTATGTAGAACTAAAAGTTCCAGGTTACCACCGTCCCTAGGGGATCGGCGTGTAGGTGGCGTCTCGGACGTTTGTCAGTTATCTTTGCAAATAAAGGTGCGAGTGTTCTTGGATCTGCCAAGGGGGTTCGTGCGTGGCTAGGGGGCTCTTGGATCTGCCTAGATTTGTCGAGCTTGGGGTGAAATAAAGGTACGAGTGTTCTTGGATCTGCCAAGTGGGTTCGTGCGTGGCTAGGGGGGCTCTTGGATCTGCCTAGAGTTGTCGAGCTTGGCGTGAGGCGTGGTGTTCGTCACCGTGTTTCTCGCCTAAATCTATCCATGTTCTTCAGGTTGCGTCTATTGTTCACGTAATTGGGAGGATAGTTATCATTGGTGGTTCTTGCGGGGAAAGATTGGGCAAACATCTACATCAACAAGGGTTTCTTGAAGGAGCAACAAAAATAGTAGAGGAAATAGAGGCAACTTGCTTATTAGATTGTTGAGCTAGAAGTTTATCACGAGACTTATTGAGTTTTCCATGAATATCCTCAAGAGACACGAACTCCTTTTAAAGTTTTTCATGTTCCTCAACAAGTCTATTGTGAGAAATTCCCAACTCAAGTTTGTCATGTTCATAGGTTTTAGCAGGAGAAAGAGATGATTCATTTTCTCTCCTAACTTGACGTAGGCAAAGAGCATAGGTTTCTTCTAAGCTACAAAGCTTCTACTCAGGAGAATCTCTACGAGATAGTTCCTCCTCAAAGGCCTTGGCAAGACCTTATCTTCACTTGGAAGAGCACCACCATGACTTTCCAAAGTCAAGATGATCTCTTCCTTTTCGTCAACAAGAGCATTGGCCGCATAAAGTTGCTCTAGAAGAGTATCTACATTGATTCTATTTTCATCTTCAAGATTGGCCAACCATAAGTCCAAATCTTTAGTCTCATTGTTTTAATCAGTAACATTTTCTACACAATTCAATAAGTAGGGAGGAGTATAAATGATGGGCTTTGGAGATGTAGTTACCGATGAGGTTTTTTCCATAAGACATGTAGATCGGATTGGCGGATTTTTGCTGAGAGATTCAAATAAGGAGGACGGCGAAGAGGATGATGTAGCTATGGCGATGTGTGCCGCACCTGCAACTTCATCTTCATATACGGAGATGTATGTCTCCAAGATGAGGCCTTCTTGAACATATAGGGCCATTGGTGCTCTTATTGCAAAGTTCTTGTTGGTAGGTGGATTGGTCTTGTCCTTACGAACAAGCTTCCAATCATTCTATTCTTTTAGCTCAAAATGAAAATCTTTGACAAAGTGGTTTGGACTTCCACAATTGTATCATGTTCTTGGTTGCTCCCCCTTGGGCCTAAAGACTTTGTTTTTTGGAGGCCTAGGACCACTCGCCTTCCTTGCGTCTCTTCTCTTCCAATAGCCATGAGCGGACAGAGAAATGCCTTTATGAAGTCCCTTGTAAATATCATCATCACTATCATCATCACATTCTTCACCTTCCTCAACCTAAGATACTGCCTTAGACTTTAGAGCAAGATTGGGGGTTTTGCTCATTCCTCTTGAGGGGGAAAGGGCATCATCTGCACTCTTGTGGGTTAGAGAGATAGCAATGAACTCACTAAGCACACCAATGAACTGAGGGACTTGTAGTCCGATCTTGTTTGAATGTTGGTTGCGAGATTCTTCTCAAAGCGGGTAATGGCTTTGACAAACTTCCATTTGACCTATTCTTCACTAATCTCATCTTTTCCAACTGTTTCTCAATTCATTGTCAAGAGTGGTGAGTCTTCTATATAGATGTTTGGGAGATTCATCTTCATGCATGACAAAGGTTTTGGCCTTGTCAAGAGCAACATCATATTTGGAAGACTTGATACTATTGTTGCCTTGAAACAAGGTATTGAGACTATCCCAAGCCTCCTTGGCGGTGGTAGATTCACGAATGTGAGTAACATGCTCTCGAGGTGGAACCTTTTGGATGATGTGAAGAGAGGTCTTGTTGAGTTGAGACTCGACGTCCTCTCTTGGAGTCAAATTGCTTGGGTCATGAGGATGAATCCATGTGTAATACTTCTCCATAGATAGGTGCAAGAACCTGAAATATAAGACTCCATATAAAACCTCCAATTTGCTAATTCATTAGTGTTAAGCATGGGAGGTGGTACAACATTAAGAATGTGTGGCATGGAAACAATAGGATGTATCGAGTCATAGTTGGGTGGTGGTGGAACCCTTGAGTTAAACCCTCGGCCATTAGCCTCCGAAGACTTGGAGTCCAAGTTACCTATCGCCCCACTCTCCATTGCCGTGGCTTTTGATTGGAGAATGTTTTCCTCTACCGTATCGGAGTCATCGAGGATATTCTCGGATTCTCCAACCACGTGAGTAGAGGCGGAAGGTGATTCTTTGTCCTTAGACTTACCCGTCAAATCTCGGAGAAGCTCCTTCATCTGGGCGAATTCTGACTTGAAGCTAGAGGTAACATTGGCAAATTCAGTTTGGAGGGTTCCAACAGTTGACTCAAATGTACCTATAGAATCGGGCAAAATCTACGGGGACAGTTGAACATCCAACGTGACCATACTCTCTTAGGAGGTTAAGACTTTATATAAGAGACGAGGCTCTGATACCAATTGAAGGTACAAGTATGGACACTACGGGGGTGCATAGGTGACTACCATTTTTTCATTCGTTTCTTTTATATTTGGCTAAACAAGATTTATCACAAGGTTGACTAGATGTCCAACTAGATGGACAACCTATGTGATACGATACAAAGTACGCAATGGAAGCAATATGTAAAGCACAAAGTAAACAAGGAGACAAGGATATGTTTCCCGTAGTTTCTTCCCAAGGGAAGTACGTCTACGTTGAAGAGGTGAGGAGCCACCTAGTCACTCCAATAGTATGGGTGTGCACACTTTATTATCCATGAGCCTCTCCGGTGAGGAAGATGTCCGTTTCCACTATGAGGTCGACTTGAAGGCGTAGACCAAACCTTTACACAAGGTTGAGGAAACTCCACGACTTAATTGGAGGCTCTCAAAAATCCGAAGCTTCTTAAATCGAGGTGGAAGCAACAAGCACTAGGGTTTTATATAGGGTTACGAGGTACCCAAGAGATCTCAAGATCCACTAGGATTTGATGCGTGAATTTGCAATTACTTTGGCGGAATCATGGATCTAGGTCTCCTCTATCACTCCATGAAGTTTCAGCGTGATTGGGTGGTTGGAGTGGGAGACTTAGGAGGATGAAGCTTGCGTTAATGGAGGCTAGAGAGTTTGAGGAAGCTTGGCATTAAATGGGGAATAAGACCCCTTTAAATACTATCTCCGAAAACTGGCCGTTAGAGAATCAGTACCGTAGGGGCCGGTACTACCGCCTTCCCGTTCGAAATCGGAGATGGGAGTTGTCTTCTATATTCCGCACGACACGGTACTACCGAGCCTGGTACCTTCGCCGGTACCGCTTGTGGTAAGCCCGGAACCAGTGGCTAGAAGTGTAAAGCGGTAGATGGCTCTGTATGTGTCCCGAAACCACCGGGACCCGGTACTACCGCAACCTTCCTCAGCCTTTATAAGGGGAGGTTCCCCTTCTCCCAAAGTAACCCAGTTTCTCTCCCTCGTCTCAACTATGGTTCCGCTATTGGAGCTGCATACGAGTAGAGTTTTTTCTCCACCATACGCACGCCGCCGTGCTGTCGAATCTTTGGTCCAAATCTCCAACTTCCGCTGTTTTGCTGGAGCAGAGTTCGGGAGTTATCGTCTACACCGTACGTGTCTAGAGCTATGAGGTGCCGCCGTTTGTGGCACTTGTCACCGGTACGACTACACGACATTGAGATCGGCTACGTCTTCTTCTCAACAACGCTTCTGCGGGAGCGTAATCCCCGTGTTTCGGTCTTCAAGGGTATGGATATCGATTCCCTTCATTACTTTATATCTTCAGAGTAGTAGATTTTGGCTATATTGGTTATCGTTGTTAGAAATTCTTTGTTTTTGCATCGAAACCCAACAGTGGTATCAGATCCGATCTATGCATAGATATAGAAGTATGGTTAGGAATCATGTTGAATGTGGGAATCGATCTTGTAATTGTTACCCACTAGCGTGCACTTGTTTATGTCGTCGGCATTGTTTTGATGAAGCGGCCCAGACCGACGTTATGCGTACACTTACGCGATACTGGTTCCGCAGTTGACATATGACTTGTACCATATATGCGGCTGGCGGCTGTCTGTGTGTCTCTTGGCATTTTCATAGAGGGGTGAAAGTTATATGTAACAGACAATTACTTGATTGGTGTTGTGGTTGCAGGTTCGTAAATAAGAAACGGTTCTTTCACGAAAGCCCCATAATCCACGTAAAACATGCAAAATATAAAGTAGATGCGCCTAATTTTATTTTGCAGGGGCATGTGATATTGTCATGGTAAGTTTTATGAATTGTTCAAAATGTTGTCGTGGAGACTCAAGGACAACATCACGTCGCATTACATTTTTGATGTTGTGTCTGCATCTTATATTGTTTGTATTAGATATACTACGGTAGCTATATAAGATGATTTTCAAATCAATTCCAGTATTAGTGTTCTCCCTTTAGCATGCACCACCAAGAAAGTTCTCCATTA
>JAPCYS010001953.1:0-19110 GCA_028641055.1 Alopecurus myosuroides | reverse complement strand
CCCAGCATCCAACGCCACCGCCCTTTGAGGAAACCCTAGCCTCCCCATTAGGGCGAAGGACCTTTGCGCGGCCACTAGCCTGTTCGCCTCCGTGCCGCCCGCGCCAAAGCGCTTAGCTGATGCAAAATTGGCGAGGCCCGGTTTAGCAACGGACGGACGACGGGGTCAATCATCGCTACCGTGCTTTGGCCCGTCATCATCGTGAACTACGTGACGACACACGTGTAGGACGATGAAGGCCTCTTTGTTGGGGAGTTACTGATATGTTCGAGGAAGAGGGCGGCGAAGGAGGTGGTGGAGCGTACATCGGGTTTTCCGATGGGTGGTGAGAGAGGGAGGAGGTGATGGGACGTGCGGGTGAGGGAGAGAGACGACTAGGCGGTGACCGGAATGAAGAGTGGGGACTACGTTAATCCGCGCTTCCCCATGCGTGCAGACGAGCGGGCGGTTTTGGCCAAGTTGTGATCCACTACGCCTAGCTCCACGGAAACGGCCGATCCGGCCGTTCCTGGAGGCCTGGCCCATGGCTGCTTTGATGGGTGTGCTGGCCTGGCCTAGCGCCTCGTGCAAGCTAGCAATCGTCGGGCCGCTGCACCTGGCGAGCCTCGCTGCCTCGCGTGCAGGCTACCAAACGCGTTGAAAGAATATGGGATCGTCGGTTCATAACATCACCTTGCAACGTTGCAGCATAGGCGCTGAGTCCGAGAGGGTTGTCGATGTCCATGCTTTATTTGCCCAAGCCATCAAGGTAGCCCCATGCACACACTGCCAGAAATCCCATGTACTCCCTCCGTCCAGGTTTACGAGTCCCCTAAGGAAATTCACCGCGACCAAGGTAGATATTGAGTGGCTGCGTGGAGATCCAATCACGTGATAGTTTCCAAGTTTCGTGATAATGACCATAGTTAATTTAGCCATGCAAAACGCCTCTTCGATGGAGAGAATAACCAGAAACCAAACTGCGCTCCGTGGAGATTTTTCTGGCGCTAATTTAGCTGACATGCAGCGGGCAATTTTCATTTTCCCGTCTCTCCCTCCTTTCCCGCTCGAGTGAAAATATTTCCATGGCGATCCTGCGCTCAATCTGCGGCAAATACTAGCAAATCTATCGGCGGCAATCTCGTTTTGATTTCCAAAACCGAGCGCCCTCATCTCAGATGTTAAATATGGCGACTCATCGCCTCCAATTCTTTCCATCTCCTGCATCTCCCTCTCCCTTTCGCAATGGCAGACGGACCACCGGAAAGCTAATCGCGGCGAACTCTTGGATTGACTGGACTCCGCGCCGCTGCTCCGTTCCTCAAGGGTACCATCTTGGCCAGGCCCGTGTGGCGCACCATCCTCCCACAAACAAGCACCGTGCGGCGCATCGGGCTGCTGCGCCCGCAAGGTTCATCCCTCGTCGGCGGCAGCGGCAGTCAATTCGTTGTTGCATCCGTAGACGCGAGCGGGAGCGGAGTGGGAGCTTCCATAGGCGAGCGGGAGTGGCGGGGGGTCGACATCATGGAAGCAACCGGTCGTTCTGTCGTCCAAGCGATCGGGGGCGCTGCTGCAAACGCGACGGGGCACGAATCATGTCGCCGTCGCCGTCAAGACACGAGGGCAAAGAGTACGACCCCTGTCCCCAAGAAACCTGCACTCAAGATGGGTGGGGGATTTTGCGTCGACCTGAACGCCGGCTTCTTCAACACTACAGGTGCGTAAACCAGAAATCTTAGGAGTAGATGAATCGTAGGATACTTGTATGAGTTTTGTGCATGGTTATTTCTGTACACGCAGTGCACTTTTTTGTATGGAACATGTTTAGATCATTGTTAGCAACATGATTTCTATGAGTTCTGTAGATGATAATTTTTTTATGCAACATGTGTAGATCACAGTGCACCTTCTGAAATTTTTGTAGTGGTTTTATATAGATCATTGTTCTGTTTTGTTATGTAAAATTTGTAGATCATAGTGTACATCACAGTGTGGATCACAAGGCATTTTTTCTGTTATGCAAGACTTGTAGATCACAGTGTAGGTCAACATTAGCAACATGATTTTTTCTGTTATTACAATTTATAGATCATTGTTAGCTTTTTTTGTTACTCTTTGCACCATTTGAGTTGAACTTCATTGACATGTAGATTTGTGTACGACACGAGAAGAAGAACGAACTGAACAATCTTCTACTCGGGATAGAGGGATCGATTTGAGTAAGATTCGGAATTTATGATCATGTTATCAACCCTTTTGCATTTTGTACAACTACGTGCACTAGTGAGAAGTAACACTACGTATGTTTATGTTTTTAGACGTATCACCTAGTGAGACTCCGTTGAATCTAGGGTACCGTGGAATTGGATATAACCCTAAGTTCGAGAATGCGGATGAGTACCCTCCAGGGCAAACACCCGTTCCATAAAATCGGTCGAAGATAATAGATTTGAGTAAGTTCCCGCAGTTCTCACAAATTTGTGCCACGACAGAGTTTTCTTACGTTTTTGCTGCCACGGCAGAGAATTATGGTCATTTCTATGCCACGGCAGAGACTGTGTAGTTCTATTTTGTGCCACGGCAGAGTTTTGTACTGTTTTTTCTGCCACGGCAGAGACTGTGTAGTTATATTTTCTCCCACGGCAGAATTTTATACTGTTTTTGCTGCCACGGCAGATAGTGTGTAGTTGTATACTGTGCCGCGGCAGAGTTTTCTCAGGTTTTGCTGCCGTGGCTGAGACTGTATAGTTATATTTTCTTACAAATGATTTGCCTAACTAACCATATGTTTGGTTCTGTTACATGTGTGTAGATGATCTAGTTAACAAGCGTGTACGAAATGTATTACACGACCTAGGAGAAACGCCAAATCTACCAATGGATAATGCAACGCAATGGGACCTCCAAAAAATGAAACGTGGAGTGTCGGCTGAGGTTGCTGCTATGGCTAACTGGCCAAGAAGGGTAGTGACAAGAATTTGGAGGCAGGGAATTAACGGAGGTGGTATCAATAGTGTGAAGTGTAGAAAGCTCGAGATGGTTGGTAGAAAGAAGATCATGTTGGACATAGAAGCAATGGAAGCAGTCCCTACTACCGAACGCACCACTATACGTCAACTAGCAGAAGCTATAAACATGCCGAAATCTATTGTTTTCCAGAGGTAGAATTCTTATTTGTTGTTCCATTTTTCTTTGGTACAAGTACCGAATTGTAGTTCTAACTAACAAAATTATTTTTCATGTGTTTGTGTAGGTTAAAAGAGAGGGAAATCAGAAGGGTCACAAGTGATGTGAAGCCCATGTTGACACAAGAAAACCAAAAGCAACGTTTGGTGTATGCTATATATCAAGTTGAGCCTTCTACCTTTGATGATGTCCCCACAATGAAGGCAGGATTCAATGTTTTCCATTACGATGAGAAGTGGTTCTATAGAATTAGGAGGACTGAAAATATATATTTGAGCAATAGGGAGTCATGGCGCCCCTCTCCCCTCCCACCTCCCACCCACCCTCCCATGGCGACGTTGACCGGATCTAGCAGGCATGGAGGCCCTCCTTCTCTGGGATTTTTCCCCGGGATTGGCCGTGGAAGCACAGTAGGAACAAACCTGGCGCTAATACGGAGGATATGGAGATTTTCAATGAAATCATTAGTTTTCATGGGCTTATTGAGCTTCCAATCAAAGGTCGATCCCACGCTTGGAGTAATATGCAGTTGGATCCAGTTCTGACACAGCTTGACTGGTTTTTCACATCGGTTGCCTGGACCACCACTTACCCTAATTCGATGGTCACCCCTTTGGCTAGACCTACATCTGACCATATCCCTTGTGTTCTATCCATTGGAACTTCCATTCCCAAAGCACAAATCTTTCGCTTTGAAAACTATTGGATCAGAATGCCTGGGTTTTATGACACTGTCAGAATTATTTGGGACATCCATTGTCCAGGTGATAGTGCCAAGCGCATTTCCTCTAAATTAAAATTATTGAGGAAGGGTTTGAGGAAATGGCAACAGGGCATCTCGATACTTAACCACTTTATCTCAAACTGTAATAATACTATTCTTCTTATGGATTCCATTGAGGATGCTAGACCTCTTTTTATTACTGAATGGAACTTCCGCAATGTGATAAAAGACCATCTGGCCCATCTTCTTCGATGCAAATCGGATTATTGGAGGAATAGATGCACGGCGCACTGGGCTAAGAATGGCAGTGAAAACACTTCTTTTTTCATTCGATGGCCACCGTCAGTTATAGAGCTAACAATATTGCATCTCTTGAACGGGAAGATGGCTCCGTTACATTTGATCATCATGAGAAGGCAGCGCTGCTCCGCAGCACATTCCAAGCACGTATGGGGATTACGGTGGGCATTGATGAAGCATTCGAGTTTTCACGCTACCTCCCACGTCATGAGGGGTTGGATTGCCTTTCCCGCCCATTCGCTCGTGACGAAATCGACAATATGGTTAGATCCTTGCCTACTGATAAGGCTCCGGGTCCAGATGGTTTCAACGGGCAATTTATCAAGAGATGCTGGCATATTATTAAAGAGGATTACTATAATTTATTTGATGATTTTTGGCATGGCACTGTTAATTTACAGAGTATCAACGATGCCTTCCTCACTATGATACCTAAGATCTCTGCTCCTAGTCAAGCAAATGATTATAGGCCCATTTCTTTACTTAACTCCTCTTTCAAACTGTTAACTAAGATTCTAGCTAATCGACTGCAAGAGCACATTTTATCTATTGTTCACCAGAACCAATATGGATTTCTTAAAAATCGCAACATTCAGGATTGCATTGCATGGGCCTATGAATACATTCATCAGGTCAAGGTATCTGGAGCTGAGGCAGTTATTATCAAGCTGGATTTCAGTAAAGCATTTGATGTTATTGAACATGATGCCCTCTTAAGGATAATCAAGGCCAGTGGTTTTGATGACAGATGGATGGGTTGGATTCGATCTATCTTCAATACTGGTACATCTGCGGTTCTGCTTAATGGAGTCCCTGGCAAGAAATTTGCCTGTAAGAGAGGAGTTCGCCAAGGTGATCCTCTCTCACCCATTCTATTTGTGGAAGGTGCTGATCTTCTTCAGTCCATGGTCAATAGATTGATGCATGAAGGGGAGCTTACTGCTCCACTTCCTATACCAGAGGCTGCGTTCCCTATTGTGCAATACGCAGATGATACTTTACTGATCACACAGGCTTGCTCCAGACAACTAATAATTCTTAAGGATCTTCTTACTGTATTCGAAAAGGCCACTGGTCTGTCAGTTAACTACGCCAAATCATGCATCATGCCAATGAATATCACTCAAGAAAAACTGTTGGCCCTGGCCAATGTCCTTGGATGCTCGACTGGGGTTATGCCATTCACTTACTTGGGCCTCCCCCTTGGTACCACCAGGCCCACCATTTCTGAACTTGCTCCTCTTGCTGATCGTATGGAGAGACGATTAAATGTCTGCTCAAGATATCTGGATTATGGTGGACGTTTAGTCCTGATTCAATCAGTTCTATCATCTCTTCCCACACATTTCTTGGGCTCACTCAAACTCCCTAAAACTATTATTCGCTCATTTGATCGTATCCGACGTCACTGTCTATGGGCTAAAGATGGAGGTTCTGCAACACCTCAGTCATTGGCTGCGTGGGAGATGGTGTGTAAACCCAAGAAACATGGGGGTCTAGGTATCATGAATCTTGAGCTCCAAAATAATGCACTCCTGATCAGATATTTACACAAGTTTTATAATCACTATGATACACCTTGGGTCAAACTTGTTTGGAATCTATATGATCACTCTCCACCACATGCTCAAGCTGTTAAGGGTTCATTCTGGTGGAGAGATATCTTCAAGCTCATACCTTTATATCGCAGTATTGCTCGATTCAATATTGGAAATGGATGTAATACTCTTTTCTGGAAGGATTTTTTGCCGGGCAGCACTTTACTCTGTGATCGTTGGCCTAGACTATATTCATTTGTACTTAACGAGGATTCATCCGTGGCACAGATATGTGATTCACATAATTTACAAGAATCATTTGCTCTGCCTTTATCTGTGCAAGCATATGAGGAATATCAGGACCTCTCACAGATTATTGAACAACTTGATCTGGATCAATCCATTCATGATCAGATACAATATTGCTGGGGCAATGGACATTACAGCTCCGCAAGATTTTATAAGTTCCTCTTTAATAATATCCATTGCCATCATCTCATCAAAGATATCTGGGCTACCCGATGCCTCCCTAAATTGAAGGTGTTCCTGTGGCTCCTTTTCAATGATCGTCTGAACACTAGAGATCTATTGAGCCGCAGACATTGGCATCTACCTGAGGGTTATTCTTGCATACTATGTGACAGCAACACATGTGAAACTATTAGCCATCTGTTCTTTGAATGTACCTTTGCCAGGAATTGTTGGATTGCGCTTGGTATTCATTGGGATCTCTCCAAGACCATACTGGATAGGATCAATTTGGCTAGGATGCACTTTCGAGGGCCCTGTTTTCTGGAGATTTTAGCTTGTGCTACATGGAACATATGGAAGACTAGGAATGATCTTATCTTCCAATCCAAAGAGGCTACCTTCTTGAGTTGGCATATTAGATTTACCTCTGATATCATGTTACACCAGTATAGAGTGAAGGACTCTATTAGGGGACCCCTAATTTCTTGGGTTAGGAACCTTGTTTCTTGATAGGTATTGTAGCTTCTATTTTTTTTCCCTTGAGAACCTTTTGTAACACTTATGTAACTTTGGTGGCATTCTGTTTGCCCCACATAATTTTGAAAATCTAACCGTAGGGATTTTTCCCTACGGTACAATCTTCAAAAAATAGGGAGGAAGCCCCAAAAAGGGAGACAAAGAACAAGGGTCATATTCAAAAAATTATGTTTGTTTCTGTGATGGCAATACCAAGATATGATGCCGAAGGTAATTGCACATTTGATGGGAAGATAGGCATTGGGGCTTATGTTGAGTGGGTCCAAGCACAAAAAAGAAGTCCCAATAGGTATGTGTGGTTTAGTTATTCAACATTAAAAACCTTATGGTCGTTTATAATTTTGGTACATTGTATAAATTCATTTCTTTCCAATAGGGAGAATGGAGATTGGGAGCTCAAACCTTGCAACGGAGTTGACAAGGCCAAAAGTAGGGAGTACCTTGTTAAATTTGTGCTCCCTGCGATCAAGGCCAAGTGGCCGGCTAGTGACAGGAACAAAAAAAAATTACATTCAGCAAGACAACGCAAGAACTCATATTCAGCCCGATGATCCAATATTTCTTAGTGAAGCTGCAAGGTGTGGGTGGGACATTCAGATGGTGTATCAACCTTCCAACTCACCTGACTGCAATGTTCTAGATCTTGGTTGGTTTGCTTCTATCTAATCTCTTTTTCAAAAGAAAATGCCAAAAACTCTAGCAGAAATACTTTCTAAGGTGAATACCTCTTTAGCGGAATATCCACATGAAAAGCTCAATAGGTACGTGACAGTACACATTTTATCATTCATAAGAATTTTGAGAAAGGTGAACTTGACTTATTGAAACCATGTACTAGGATTTTCTTTAGCCACCAAGCATGCATGAGGGAGATTATCAAGAAGAAGGGTTCAATTCATTATGATGTACCTCACTTGAAGAAGCAAGCTCTTGAGAGACAAGGGAAGTTTCCAGTACGTTTGACACTTGAGAAGCAACTACTTGAAGATGCGTTTGCGTGGCTTAACGAGAACTATCCTATTGTCATAGAAGGCAATATGTAAATTTGATTTCATGATGTCATGTTAGTAGTCCTCCAATTTATGTGTTGTATTCACAAGAACATTGAAACAACAATTATATGTGCAAGTTTTAATATTTAAACCTCTCTGTCTGCGTAAAAAACCAATAAACATCAACAAACAATTTTATTCCCAATAATCTTCCATTACATAGCACGAAATATGGAAAGACTTTTCAATCACATCCAAATGAACCGAAACATATGAAAAGTTTTTACCCTGCGTTTTGGATACAAAGGAGAGGTTAATCTGGACAGGCTAATTTCGGTGCTAGATTGACTAAAATACCGCTGGTGTAGCCCCACGTCAACATCCCTTGACAGAGAATCCATGCATGCACTGGTTGATCACGTTGCACAGGCTCCATCGCTACTCAGCATGCAAAGGACCAGGCTCCAGCGCTACTCCGCATGCAAAGGACCAGGCCCAGTTCACACCGCATGCAAAGGACTACCGCACAATTCACACGGCATGCAAAGTTTTCGTTTTACACCAGCTACAAACCTGGAAACGCATCGACTATGGGGGGTTAGCCAAGCGATTTCACATTAATCACGGAGCGCTTTCTTAGGGAATTAAATTTTACGGGCCTTGTGGCCAGTTCATTCCTGGACAAATAGAAATCGCTTAGGGGACTCGTAAACCTGGACGGAGGGAGTATTCTTTTTTTTTAACAGCGGCGGTCCCGAGGGACCTAGAAGCTTTCATTCATTGTGTTGGCAAAATACAAGAATGACCTACAAAGATACGAAATTGCAACAAGTCCCATACAATTTTCACTAAGGACCCTATATCTAGAATTAGGAACGCCGTCGGGTCCAGCTCCTTCGTCGCTGCATCGGAGAAGCATGGCGCATACAAGCACTACACTGCCGGGGTCAAATCACTTGGGACGAGGTGTCTGGAGCCATCTGCACCATATCTTAGAGGCATCCAATATGGCACCATAGCCTAGAGGTTGATTTGCACCTTCGATCACCGACAGAAGACCGACAAAGAGGGAGAGAGGGGTCTCTTTCGACCATCTGAGATGGCAGCCAACAAGCTGCCATGGATGCCCTCTGGGGAACAACTTCCGAGCTCCCATGTTGTCGAACCAACAACCAATAGGCCTGTGGGCCGAGATCGACTTCTCGAGTGCCTCCATGACGAGAATAAGATGGGATCTCATCCTGTCCAGTATGGCTATCTGCAAAAAGGGAGCTTATTTAGATTGCCTCCGCCAGATCCTGCCTCCAACACTGCCAGCCACCAAGGCCAGCCGCCGTTGAGGAGGACAGACAAGCCACCAACATCGCCCGCAGGTACGGAGGCCAAAGTCACTAGGGCATAAAGCCATACGCCACAAGGGGCCAACACAGAGAGACGTAAACTCGATCTACTGCTACTACTACTATGTACAAGAGGGCTCCGAGCTCCTTCTCCATCTCTACTCCGAGCGGCAACGCTGGCGGAGCATGTCCAGAGATGAGACGACCAGGGAAGCTCAAAGACGACTCTCAACGAGCTTTTCTTCGCGAGAGGAGAAGCGACTAGGTACCAGTTTATGTCCTGCCGAAAGACCGTGTGTTCTATTTCGGTCTTCCCTCTACCATGCGGTTGTCTGTAATCAGTTGTTGAGTTCCTGCAGTTCCTATCTAATTATACTGTACAATGAATTGTGGTTGCTTTCCATTTGTGGGCATACAAAATTTTTGAGTACTCCCTCCGATTCGAATTAATTGTCGGAGAGAGAGGCAAAGTTTTGCCTAAACCTTTCCTAAACCTGCGTCACTTATATCGGATCAGAGGTAGTACCTATTTTGCGTTGATTTCGCATACTCAATACCTGCAATTAGAATTTGTACTACTTTTGGTAGAATAGAAGTTGAGTAGTCTTTCTACTTCTGCAATGT
Organism: Alopecurus myosuroides; assembly: GCA_028641055.1. Taxonomy (NCBI): domain Eukaryota; kingdom Viridiplantae; phylum Streptophyta; class Magnoliopsida; order Poales; family Poaceae; genus Alopecurus; species Alopecurus myosuroides. The sequence continues at coordinate 9,419 of JAPCYS010001953.1, read as the reverse complement.
GCAGGGTAGACCAGACACCTCCAGTATTTCATGAGTTCTCTGTCTTAAGAACAGTAAGCACTGCAGGTGGGTTGATTTTAGTGTATTATAGTGTATATTCATATATTAGTGAGGTTTTTCCACTTAATGAGTGATATTCTTTAACACGATCCAAGAAGGACTTTTTTTTACTACATGCTCTATTTACTTTATTACATTATATTTCACTGAAAGAACTTGTGATTACCCAGATGTCGATTTCACTGGTTGAGTTTTCCTTGTAAAAAAAGCTTTTGCTAGGTTTAACAAAAGAACGGTGATCTGATTATCCATCTAGAGAAGAGCATTGATCAAGTACAGAACAATTGGATAAGCCTTTACTTTGTAAAGTCATGAAAGGGAACAATGCGACCCTTTAGATTCCCGCGGACCAAATGTTTTCATGCCACACACAAAAACTTAACTGTCGTACGGATATAAAATCAGATAAAACACTTGGTACAGCCAGAGCCGTGAATTAACAATGAAAAAACTGAACCTTGGTCATAGATTTCTTACAACAAGAGGGCTCAAAGAAACAGACCTGATGGAGGGATAATAACCCGGTAGGCCAACTCCAAGGCGTAATCCGGCCCCAAAGGACTCTGTGCAGGATTCGGCTAAGGATAAAGAAACTTCCGGAAGGCCCAAGTTTGTAGGCCTAGTAACCCGGAGTGTGGGTTACGGTAAAGAAAGGTTAGGGTTTGTATGCCGTGTCCGGGTAGGATCAGGGTGAGTCTTGGAGAACAAGCCGGGGGGTGCGGGTGCTTTATAAACCGACCCCTAGGTCTAGTTGAGAGATCTAAGAACCCTAGCAATATCGCTTGATATCGAGTATCCCGTGTAACCCGAGAGTTGAGTTATTATATTAAGATCGGAGACTCGGCGACTTTGATTGCCGGCTACCAGATCGATTACCATCATGTTTTCCTCTGAGCTAAACCCTCTCCCAAACGCCTGTGTCGTCTTGCCCCAAGATCAGTTACCCCCGGTAACATCTGCCGTGATTATCCCACGACAGTTGGCGCCCACCGTGGGGCCTGCGTCCAAAGGTGTTTACATCACGGGAGAAGCTCGGAAGAACATAGAGAATCTTGTCGTCGGCGAGATCTACATCGACCATAAAGGAGAAAAGACGGTGGATGGTTCCGGTTGGGGGCCAGAATCGGATCACCTCGAATCCGGATCCGTCGTGACAATCGGCCGGATCAGCGTCTTCATTGGTATGGTATGTACTTCCGGTTCGATCCCTGACAATTTTGGATCTGATTCTGTGTCAGGGGAAGCCACTTCTATCCGATCAGATGATGAAGAATCGATTGGAACGACATATCCGGCGGAAGAACCCATCGCGAAGTGGGAACAGCCGGAGGAGCCGGCATGGACCCCGCGCGACCGGGTCGAAAGAGAGGATGATACCGAGTCTATCCTGGATCTGCTGGAGAACCGGTATGAGGAGAATAACGGCGAAGAAGAACAACATGAATTTACACCAAGTATCATACGCCGAGCTGCGGTCTACACGGCTCCCGCGGCCAATCTCAACCAAGAGAACGCAACCGCGGCAGCAGTCGGGGCGGCTCAGGCATTGGCCCAGCAGCAGGGCGCGGCTAACGGAGACCCGGTTCTGGCCCGGGTTGATGGAGAATCGGCATCAGTGACCAGCCGTGCAGCAGACGAGGAGTTGCACGCAAATACGTTCGGATTCCTGGGAAACCGGACACCAGGGGCGGGTCCTTCGAACCCGCGTCACCTGGCCTTATTCGATAATAATCTGATCCTAGACCCCACGGTTCTTGCTACGGTTATCACTCCAGAAAACGCAGCGGAACGTGTCAGGGATCTAGATGTGGCTCGTCGTGCGTTGGAACAGCAAAGAAGGCAAGTAGAGGCAGAAAGGCAAGGGATGGCCACGCGGCAATGTGAGCTGGATGCGCTGGAAACTCGGCTCCGAGAGGAAACATCTAGAGTACATCAAAGGCATCAAACTAGGTTACCAGCAACAGGCGGGGTTATTAATCCGGCTGCTTTATTTATCACACCTCAGGATCAGCCGATACCAGTGGTGAACCAGGGGACCGCACCCCAACCGGCAACAGCGGGGGCACATCCGGCAAATGAGTGGGCCGGGTTACCCCTACCACAGACTAGAGTCACAACCGACAACGATCTACCACCACCGCCACCATCACGATTTCGCACACCAGCAGGTCACTACAATAATCCCATGGACAATGTGTATGCGGCGACACTCGCGTTAAATCAAATCCCCGTGGGAGAGTCACCCCATGCAGAGAAACCCGGCAAGCAATCGATCTGTTGCACACTGCGGTGGCGCAGCAAGCCAATTATCCGGATCATAGAAGTGGGATGCACGGGACGCCATACGTCAGTCAACAACAAGGGAATATCCAAACAAGTTCAGCACGGCGGAGGGAAGAGCAGCATCAAATGCCGCCTCCTCCCCGCGTTCAGGCAGCATCAGCAGCACAGGCTGTTGTGGACAGTTCCAGGGCTCGGAGGGCCGCGGCCGGGTCTGCAGCGCATGGACTACCCGCAGCGCCGCGCCCAGCTGCGCCCCCCGCTGTATCACACGTTTCTCGAGCAAGGCCGGCCTCAACCGTTCTTGCGGGACCCAAGTGTCTCTCGGACAATATCAGAGCTGAACCTTACCCGGAAAATTCAAAGAGCCAGGAAAAGTAGTGAATTACGAGCCAACTATGGATCCAGAAACATGGCTAAGCAGTTATGAGATGGCAATGTCGATTCGCAACGCATCCGAGAATCTCCAAGCCAAGTTCATGTACTTGATGATGTCAGAAGGAGCAGCAAAGTTGTGGTTCACCAATTTGCCGGAAGGATCGATCAAGTCTTGGGAGGAATTGAAGACCGCGTTTGTCAAGCACTTTCATGGGACGTGCAGAAAATTGTTCACTATTGATGATCTAGAGCGATGCGTCCAGAAGAAGGGAGAGTCGGCACGCAGTTTGGGTGCGCCGGGTTATGGAGATACTTCACTCGTCCACAGATATTCACCCAATGATGCACTACAAGCTATGGCAAAAACATGCAAGTATATACCTTTAGTGCAAAAGTTAACTCGCATGAAATCAAGTCGAAATGCGTCGGAGGTTACAATGGGAGAATTGATGGATGCGTGCAACAAACACGCTGCGACAGATACTACAGAGGAGGAAGTTGATGACAAGAAGGTAAAAGCAAACACAAGTAATAGCGGAAGAACCGGCAATGGATCAGCACCGGGTAATAACGGAAATAGCCAGAACAAGCGCCCGTTTTGAAGGAGGCTCCGAGTTTGTCGCCAACACAGAGGCCGGGTCTTCGAGACCCAGAGCAGAAGGAAATTTCAACGGAGGTAATCACAATGGAGGAAGCTATCAAGGACCACCAAGGCCGAGTAACAACTGGGACATATTCAGAATGGCATGCCCGAAGCACAGCAGGAACGGCAGGCCAGCTAACCACTCCTTGGAGCAGTGCGCCGACTTACAAAGATGGAAAAATGAGGAAGTGAACAGAGCCATGCGAGGTGCAGGACGGGGAGGAGGACCGGGTCCAGGGAAACCCGGGCAACGGCCCACCCCCAGCCGGTAACCCGGCTGGAAATCAAGGTAATAACCAAGGGGGGGCAGGAGGTTTCCAGGCTAAACCCCAAACAATTGGGTCAATATCATGTGCATACCACAGGAGGTTCTAACAAGGACAAAAAGATACTGAAGCAAGCGGTCAACTCAGTTTCGTCGGCTGTCCCGAGATACCTGAGATGGTCAGAACAGGATGTAACATGGAGCAGAAGGGATCACCCAGAAAGAGTAGAACACCCGGGAGTCTTGGCATTAGTAGTCGCACCACAGGTCAATGGGAATGAGCTGAAAAAGGTTTTGATGGATGGTGGAAGTAGCATCAATATACTGTATTGGGAAACCTTCCTACGCATGGGCCTCAAGGAGTCCCAGCTACAAAAAAGCTCAACAATTTTTCATTGGATAGTGCCGGGTCATTCAGCGTGCCCCGAGGGAAAAATCGCATTGGAGGTAGCTTTTGGAGTCAAAGGATAACTATCGAGTTGAGTGGCTCACCTTTGAGGTAGTCAAATTGCGCAGTCCTTATCACGCGTTATTCGGAAGGCCGGCTTATGCCAAATTCATGGCTAGGCCGTGTTACGTGTATCTACAGCTAAAAATCCCGGGTCCCAAGAAGACCATTACCATACATGGAAATCGAGACATAGCAGCTGAATGCGATGAAGGAGATGCAGCAATGGCCGAGCAAGCCTGTAGAAAAGAAGAACTCAAGCACTATCGGTCTCAAGCAGACCCGGAGGACAGAACCACATCAAAAAGGCCCGAGTACTGAAGGCGAAAGAGCAAAGTCCAAGGTAGCACAAGATACTAAAAATGGTAGCTTTTATCAAGGATGACTCCCCCAAACAATCCGCTATAAGAGAAGAAACGGCATGGCCGCTTACAACCAGCCACGTTATGGAAACACCTCACCCGGGTTGGCTAGTAAACCCGGTACTCATCATGAAAAAGTCAAACATGTGGAGAATGTGTATCGGTCACGTCAGCCCGGGACCGATGCCCAAGAAGAACTAAACAATGTAACGGGCAGCAGGTTTCAGACGCGCTCTTTCCTACCCAGGGTACCTAAGGGGACTGGAAGGTTTTTAATGAGGCGGCCTGCTGATCCAAACTTTCTCGCATCAATAAAGAGATGGTTATCAAGTCCTATCTTGTTACAGCCTTTGCTCCGATTACAAGTAAATAGTATCCATGTGACATCAATACATCAGTATCATCAAGATGTTGGGTATATATCTCGGGCTGGTTGCGCAAGTAGCGCAGCCACAAACCCAAAGACCCGGCCTTGATGCCTATAAGTTATAAGGGCCGATTATTCGCAAACGAGTACGGCTGCAATCTTATAACTGGACAAAGGAGCCAAATTTTCTTGACTTTTCTTACTTAAGCTCGATGTGACTCGCACTAAAGTGGCATGATTTGCTCGCTTACGATTACAATCAGCCATGAAGCCCAATGGGACTTGTCTGACCCTGTTTTCGTATAGATGTAACAACATGGTATCCACGCGAAAGCCGGCTTACAGTACAAGATAGTCAAAAGGGTCATCTAAACCACAAGTTATGCAGAGTACAAGGCTAGCTGGAAACTCAACGTTTATCAAGCATAACTTCATTATCTATATGAAACAATTCCGGGTTTCGGCTTAGCGACAACAAGTTTGTTCTCTTCGAAAAAACCACACACCACAGACTCGGAGATTCGGGCCTTGGGGACTGTGGGTTTCGAAACAGAATCAAGCTGTTTCATCGCTAAGCTCGAAAGACCCCAACGTCCGAGTCGTGGGGACTTGGGGACTTAAAGAAAAGTCCACCTGTCAAAACTCACGGTACTCGGAAATAAAGAAGGAAATAAAAAGAAGTCGGATATCAAGAATAAGTCCAAAAATAGGCAAGTATCAAGTTCATCAAAAAGGCCTAGAAAGGCACGAGGTGTATCACAGAATTAAAGTGCATTACAAGTTGCGACACTAGTATCAAGGGTGCACAGGCGCACGTCAAAAGAATACTTGTTTTGAGTGAAAACATCAAATGATTGAAGTATTTTTATGGCGTTTTGCTCATTCGGCTTCCTGCGTAGAGTCCACATCGTTGCCCTTACCTTCCGGGTCTTACTCCTGGACTTGCTTTATTCCGGAATCGTCACCCGGATTCCTTGCGGCAGGACGGACTGGTGGAGGAACAGCTGGTGTAGAGGTGGCTGGCCCCGATAACTCGGCCTCTCTCTTTGCAGTTGCTTCCCTCTTCCTAGCCGAATCAGCAGCCCATTTCTCCAAAATATCAAAAGGCGGGTGCTTCCTCTGTAACAATTTTGCCTTCGGCGTCGTATGAACTCATAATCGTGTTCAGATCCATACTATCGGCCAAAGTGGTGGCCGAATGACGCACTGCAGACTGTACGGCCTTGAAGTCCTTGGGTAAACTTGGAGCCATCCGCTTTAAATTCTGGAAACCCGGATATCATCTTTGTCGGGTCAAGCTTTGGAAAGTAAGCCTTAGCCACGGTAAAGGCCCGGGTCATACCAATCCGGCATGACGAGCGTTTCCATATTTCAATCCAGCCGGGCACGCTGGAGTAGGCTTTGATGAGATTTTCTTCACCCGGGTATACTTCAGTAGGCCACTTCACGGCGTCCAATATAAATTTCGTGCCGGCAAAGAACGTCCGGAGCATAGTCTTTAAAGTTTTTAGCCTTTGCAAGGGCATCCTCCTCTGGGGCTGCAAGGTTGGCACCTGCAGTTGAAGCAAAGGAAGGACGTATCAGTGATCCCGAGTATCATACAATAAAGTAAAGGCACGAAGACAGTCGGCAGCAAAAACTTACTAAGCAAGATCTGATAGGTATCGGTGACCTGGTCCGATAGTTTCTTCAGTGCGGTTTGAGCAGTATTGCACTTCTTCTGGTATTTAGAAACATCCTTCTTCAAGTTTTCCACGTCATCCTCGAGGGCTTCTCTCCGCTTTACCTCGGCAAGAAGAAGTTGTTCGGTCTTGAGCAAAATTTCATCAGACCGGGTAATCTGCGCCTGTAAGTAGCAAGGAGCACAAGTATCAGTCGGATATTATGGCAAGCTGAGTATTGCGTAAAGTACCAAGCACAACTTAAGCAAGTCATGCTCGGAACTTGGGGACTAGGCAGGCACTACGAGATATCAAGTATTATTACCTGGTGCTCTGCGGCCATGCGCTCCAGAATATTGCTCTCTGAAGTCTTCATAGTGAGGAGAGTGTCCATCAGTTGATCAAAAGTGCCATTACCCGTATCAGAGGACCCGGGGCCTTGGAAAGTCCGAGAAGGAGTCTTCTTCTTAGTGGGAGGCGGCACCTGGGTCATTCGAATGTCGGAATCCGATGCTCCTTCTCCTGCACCCAAGGTTGCAGCTCTTTTCTTCTTGCTTATGTGGGAGGCGATCGGATACTCGGCTTCTTGTGTGCCCGGGTTTATTGGTGACGCTTGTTCTTCGCCGCTAGACTCGGCTGTTGTTTTATCAGCTAGGTTTCCCTTACCCGGGTTATCGGTTGCCATATCCTCTTGGTCACTGATAACGACAGTGGCCCTATGGATAGTGAGAGTGGGCAATCAGTGTGCAATCGGGAAAGGGTGATGAAGATGCGATAGAACGTTAGAAAAGGAACCTTACCCGGGATTCACCGCAAAGTCTGAAGGAAATTCGTTGCCAGACCCGGGCGAATCTGAAAAATATCAAGTGAGATTTCGTAAGAGAATGGTTCGGAAAGATTGTTTCCTCTGACAAAGGATAAGGTAAGTGCCGGTGCGCCGAGCCGGAGACGACGGAGTACCCGGGTTAAGAGCGTCATCACCCGGGTAATTCCGAGTCGCTCTGCGCTTGGTCATAGGCGACTCCTTCAAATACGGCCAGTGGAGTAATGCCAAGTTAGCTCATGTATATCACCAAAGGGAATACGAATCGAATACAAGGAGGCGATATGATACCTTGAAGACGACCCCTCGGGGTTTTCTCTTAGATCCGGCTTTAATTGTCGGCTCCACTTCGTCTTCATCACTGGCGGATTCCACCTTGCCGTCAGTTTCTTCTTCCTCGTCATCCTCCTCTTGTTCTGGATATCATCAAAGATAGTTAGAAAATGAAGGAGTTGCGACGAACTTAAAGGAACCAAATAAAATCCGGAGAGCACCTTCGTCCGAGTTAACGGCCTCTTCTTGCTCCTCTGGACTCTCGGAGCTAGGAGAACTGTTGATCTTCCAAAAATCATCATCAGCCTGAAATAAAAGTATCAGTACAAAGGTTATCAACTGTATCAAGTGGAAAGAGCAAGGGTAAAGACGTCAAAATTGGATCTTCACCTTGGGGGCTGGGTTCTCGAGTGTGAAGGGCTCTAATCCGGCTATGTTCCGGATTACCTCAAGTTTTTCCGTCAGAAAACCCTTGATAGTTTTATGGGTGTCACCAGCCGCGAAGCTGTTGTCAGAGTACCGGAGCGGGTCTGTGGTTTGCCCCGAATACTCGCACAATAACTTTGTGCGGATGGAATTGGGTTGAATCCGGAAATCGACCCAAGTTTTCACCAGGTTGAGCCCGATGAGACCTTGGGCCGTGAGAGTGGTGATTTTGGCTAGCAGAGGTTGAATTGCCTCCCTGTCCGAGTCAGGGGCAAAGGCACTAAATTTCTCAGAGATGTCAAGAAGGCCCTCTGAGTAACCCGGCAGTTTCTTTTGGCCGGGTGGGAAGTGTCTTGGCAGTAAAAGTACGAGAGCTGCCAGTGCTTGACGTGGGAGTTAAGGGTAAGGGGTGGCATCAGAGAATTCTTGCGGCGCTGGATAGAAACCCCGCCGCAAGCGAGAAGTGCTCCGTCACCGCTTCGCGGCACGGTTTGCACTGGAAAAGCTCAACGAAAAGAGCCAGACTTGGCGGAGTGCACAAGTATGACTCGGAAAGGACGATAAAGTGGGAGATATTTAACACAGAATTAGGACCTATGTCAAATACATGAAGGCCATAGTGTCTCAGGACGTCGCGGAAGAAGGGGTGACCCGGAGGACGAAAGCCCCGAGTCACGTGCTCTACAAAGCATATTACCTCATCCTTTGCCGGTGTAGGCCGGGTCTCCTTACCCGGCACCCTCCACTGGATATCCTCTTGAGGGGGAAGAATTCCTAGCTCGACCAGTTCTTCTAACTTGGCCTTGGTGACCGTAGATCGCGCCCAGTTGGCGGATATGGAGTTGGTCTTGGCCTTGGTCGGTGTTTTTCCCTGCTTCTTGGGAGCCATGTGGTTGACCTGCAAAGCACGAGGTAGAAGGATACAAGGAATAAGACACGGAAACTGTGAGCAGGCCGAGTATCGGTAGATGATATCGAGACATGGAAATTGCATACTATCAGAGTGAGGTTCGAATTATCCGGGTATCAAGCATCGTAATAAAAGTTATGGGGGTCTATGCATTGAAAGAGCGTTTGAGGATGATGAATGGTTGCACAGGCACTTATTGCGAATAAAAAGAACCGGAAAGGGGAGGATTTTTCGGGTGACAGAGATAAGGGCGGAAACTCTGAGTGGCCCGAGCCGAGATTGGAGATTCCGTTTAGATTTGCGGTAAAATTAACAAATGTGGGCGGTAGGAAAACGCAATAAAGTCCATATCCCACGTATTGGGTGAGCTAGAATGAATACAAGCGATCTAATTCGGCATGACCGGGAAAGTGACCGGCGGGTTGACCTAGATCTAAGTTGAAGAAAATCAAGAAATTGCGGAGGCTAATTAACGGGTGTGGGAATCTTACTGGAGGAGATTGAAGTGAAGCTCGACGGAGGC
>JAPCYS010003705.1:0-19111 GCA_028641055.1 Alopecurus myosuroides | reverse complement strand
TAGATAAAAGGCTTATGCCCGGCTTTGAATTAACAAAATCAACAGGTTCCAACAGCATACGGATTACACACGCTGAGGCATACAACTTCTCCACAAAGTCGCAGAGCGGAAATAAAAGACAACACCAAGCTGAGGCATACAGCTTCGCCCACACACACACACGAGGAAGTCCCAACGGTCCACAACGACGATCAACTGGCAGCGGTGGCGGAGGGGAGACATGATGAGTGGATCGTCTTGAGATCAGCCACCAAGCTACGCGCAACCTCCCTATCCTCAGGCTTCAGCAGGGGGGTCCAAAGCAATATGAAAAGCAGAGTTTTAAAAATAATGTCAGTAGGATGTTTAATACATTTACCCTCAATAGCAAGTTTGTTTCGCACATTCCACAAAGACCAAGATTGCGCGAGAAAGAGCACCCATGCTATTCTACGGGGGGTACCCGAAAGCGAGGATAAGATGAAGTGAAATTGGGGGAAGCTGGCCGGGCACCACGTTCTCCCTAGAACCTGACGCAGCGCCGCCCACACAAAGAGAGCGAGCGAGCAATTGAAGAAGATGTGATCGGCGGATTCAGCGGCTCCGCAAAGGGCACAGCAACCATCCGACGGGCCCGCTCTAATGGCAAGATTAATCCCCGAAGGGAGTTTGTCGAGCGCAAGTTGCCAAACGAAAACTTTAATTTTAAGCGGCACTTTGGCTTTCCAAATATCACTAGCATGGGCCACCGTCGCCCCTTGCGAGAGATGGGCATACAAGGATTTCACAGTGAACTTTCCGGACTGTTCGAGCGACCACGAAATGCTATCTAGCTCTGTAGAGAGGGGAGTGTTATTGATGATCTCTGCTAGTTCTTCCCATTGACGAAGGCCGAGCTGGTCCAGCGAGCGTTGGAAGCGACCCCCAGCTTCCAAAACCCGGGCCACCGAGGCCTCAGGTTCCTCGCAGATGTTAAACAGCAGGGGAAACCTATGGCAAAGGGGACCTTCTCCTTGCGACCAATCCGTCCAGAAACGTGAGCGAACACCGTTGCCAACGTGATGTTTAGCCCCGGCCTTGAAGAGATGTTTGACCTTGTGCAAACTTTTCCAGAATTGCGACGCCCCCTAGGGGAGGTGGCAAAAATATCTCCTGTGCGGGAGTACTTATTTCGGAGGAGCACCTCCCAGATGGAGTCCCCCATTTGATAAAACTTCCAGATCTACTTGATCAGGAGAGCCTCATTCATCTTTCGGGAGTTAATTAACCCTAATCCCCCGGCTTCTTTAGGGCGACAGACGGCCGCCCAGTTGAGCATGTGATATTTTCGGTTTGGTCCCGCACCTTCCAAAAGAACACGCCGTGAGTTTGCCGTGCACCCCTTTCCGAAGAAGGAAAAGTCCCATGGCATACATGGGGATGTTGTCTAAGCACACGTTGGGAAGAATCAAACGCCCACCCGAGGATAGGAAACGTCCCAACCACGGTTCCACCTTAGCTGCGAGCTTCTGCACAAGGAATGCCCACTGTTCCTTTGTGAGTTTCGAGTCTGATATTGGTAAGCCCAGGTATGTGAATGGAAACTTTCCTAGTTTGCAATTGAGAAGTCTAGCAACCCTAGCTTGACCTTCCGGGGGCTGGTTGAGCACCAACACCTCACTTTTGTGGTAGTTGATTTTGAGACCGGACATGTTCTCAAAATACATAAGGAGAAACTTAAGGTTGGATAGTCGAGTTCGTTGTATTCCACCAAGATGATGGTATCGTCGGCGTATTGTAGGTGTGTGATCCCCCAGGGAAAAGATGGGGCACAACCCCATGAATGTGCCCTGCTGCATTGGCTTTCGTCAAGATAGCGGAGAGTCCTTCCGCGACATAGTTAAAAAGAAGTGGGGAGAGCGGGTCCCCTTGCCTCACACCCCTTTTATTCCTAAAAAAGGGGCCCATTTCCCCGTTGATGGAAATGGCAGTTTGGCCCCCGGACACCAACTGCGAAATACGGTGAATGTAGCCTGCGTCAAAACCCTTTATGCGCAGCAGCTCTAAAAGGAAGTTCCAGTCCACCCTATCGTACGCCTTCTCAAAATCAAGTTTAAGGAGAATTCCCCCCTGTTTTTTACTTTTAAGTTCATGAACAATATCGTGCAGTGCCAACGCACCGTCGAGAATAAATCTCCCTTTGATAAAAGCCGTCTGGTTCTGGCTGATAGTCTTGTTGGCCACCGGGTCCAGTTTTGAGGCTAAGGCTTTGGAGATGATTTTGAAGACTACATTGATCAGAGCAATAGGACAGAACTGGGTGATGCAGTCGGCCCCCGGGACTTTGGGGATGAGCGATAGAACTCCGAAGTTTAATCTAGAGATGTCGACGCGGCCGAGCATGAAATCGTTGAGAATATGCAAAACTCCGTGTTTGACCAATTCCCAACATCTCTTGAAGAACGAGGCCGAGAACCCATCCGGGCCTGGGGCCATATCCGCTTTCATCTCTTTGACCACTGCCTCTAATTCCTCTTCCGAAAAAGTGCGACATAAGTCTACGTTGTCCTCATCAGAAACCAGTTGGTCCCCTGACCAAGTGTTCTGGCCCAGGCAACAGTGACGAGGTGAGGTTGACCCCAGCAACTCTCTGTAAAAGCCATAAATGTGTTCCTGCAGCGCGCGTTTATCTGAGATGACTCCCTCGGGGGTAGAGAGGGAGAAAATGTTGCACTTTCTACGCTTCCCGTTAGCTACCGCGTGGAAATAAGCCATGTTGGCGTCCCCTTCTAACTCCCACTTGACTCTTCCTCTCTGCCTCCAAAACTCCTCTTCCATCCTATAGATGTGAAGGAGATGGTCCTCAAGGTGGAAACGAAAAGCCCATTGATCATCATCGAGCCCCGAGATGTCAGCCTTGAGGTCCAAATCTTTTATCTGGTCTAACAAAGTGCCTTTTTTATCTCTTGCCTCCTTCCCAAGGTTCCTACTCCACCCACGGAGAGTTTGACGCAAGACACCACTCATGAAAGACCACCAGTCTATGATATCCCTGCCTCCCACCATCGCGCTCAGCTTCTCCCAAGAAGAGAGCAGCAACTCCATGAACTGTGGTAATTCGAACCATCCCAATTCGAAAAAGAACCTATTCCTAAGACAGAAGTCTTCCTCCCCGGAGTCCAAGATAAGGGGCGTGTGGTCAAACCCTAAAGCTTGTTTCGGCAACCAAGGATAGGCGCGGGAAGACAAGTTCGAGGGACGACGATATGAACACCATATCTAGCACGCATCTGACCGGGTTGAGTCTCTTATTGGTCCACGTATATCTCGCTCCTGCGCGTTGGATTTCCGACATGTTCCAGTTGGCTATGTGGGCGTTAAATAGGTCCACCCTGGACCAGTTTATATGATCATTGTTTTTGTCCTCTCTACGCCGAATCAGGTTGAAGTCTCCCCCCATAACAATGGGAAGAGTACTCCTAGCAATCTTGGCCGAAATCTCGTCCAGGAAGATGGAGGAGAAGGCGTGGTCCGCAGGTCCGTAGACGTTTATGAATTCTAGTTTCTCCTTAGACTCCCTATGCAGTACCACCACGCTAAGGAAGTAGCGGCCTCTATCCATACTACCCCCACCTCGAAAACGTTGTCTTTAACTCCGAGGAGCAGGCCCCCCGATTGACCTGTCGCCGGCAGCCAATTCCAGAAGAAGAGCTCCCCCCTTCTAAGCTCCGGAGCTCGGAGTCCGAAAAATCATGTTTGATCGTTTCTTGCAAGCAAACCACAACAATTCTATGTAACCGGACAAATTCTTTGATCATGGTTTGGCGGCCCGGCACCCCAAACCCGCGAATTTTTATGTACATCCACCGCATTAAGACATAGTTGGGGTAACCCATGCTCGGCGGGTGGAGGTAGTGCTTAATGTCGCGCATCCTGTCTTGGCCTAATGCTCGTAGGGAGTTCTCGACGGCAGCGCGTGTACCAACTTACGCCGCGGTCGCCTGGATGGACCTGAGGTCCTTACCTCCGGGGCCTGCTCCTCCAAGGCTAGAGCCGAGGGCTCTCCCACTAAATGGGGGTCCGCCGACGTAGCCCCTAAGGCCAAGGGGTTGGTTGGAAGAACCAGACTCGCCTTCTCTAGGTTAGCTGTAACATCCCAAGTATGAAACATCCCTTAGAATGTTTGATTTATTGTTTTATTTCAAGCAATGCATCATGTCATCATTTCATTGCATTTGTTTTATTATTGTTTGCATTGTTACTACTTGTTTTGCATCTGTTTTATCCTGTTTTCTTAATCAAACTCAAACAAATTTCAAATGGGTATTTTCATACTTGCTCTGTTACAACTTTTGGAATAAAAATAACAAATAAAAACAACCATTTTATTCCTTGTTTTTCACTTATTAAATTGTTGGTTTTAATCAAACCAATATTCCAATCAATTAATTCAAATCATTAATTCCTAAATCATTTTCCAATTCAAACCAATCCTTAAAAGTCAGTACCTTTTGAAACCATAAAACTCACCACACAATTGCCCTCCTTAAATCATTTTAAAAACCCTAGGGGTAACCCTATCCAAATGCATGTTTTCTTAATGGGTTATTAATATTAAAAATATCCCAAATTTGGTTTCAAACACAAACTACCATTTTAAATCTCAATTTTTGAAATCCAAAGTTGGAATGTGGTTTCTAATTACCTAAATAGCTTAACTAATTTTTTCTGGAATTTTTCTTAAATAAAACCTTAACATTTTCTTCCAAAAGCAAATGCTACAAAAAAAATAAAACAGAAAAAGAAAAAGGAGAGAAAACCAGCGCGCGCGCGACACCTACCTAGCCCAGCCCACCCTATCTAACGCGCGCAGCGACCCAGCCCACTCAAACCCCACTTACCGCTTCGCTTGCTTCAAGATTCGTGCCGCCCTTCTAATCTCCTTCGTCTCGCGGTACGGCACGAAATCGGCCGGTGCCACCGCGGCACCGCGCGCGACGCCGGCGGCCATCCCATCGCCCAGAACCCTATAAGAGGCCCCCTAGCCCCTGGAAGCAACCCTAGCTCCTAGGGTTTCGCCTATCCCCTCTCCGCCGCCGTCGACTGCCTTCTTCCCCGTCGATTTCATCCTCTGCAACTCAACCACCGGCGGCCGCTCTACTGAATCTGTCCATGGCGCCGCCACCTCCTACCCTCTCCTAGCCTCCACCCTACTGAAATTGAACCGCCATCCTCCCCTCTACGTGTTCGACACCCGAGCCGCGCCGGAGGAGCACGGCAACCTCGACATCGTCAACGAGTTCGCCGCCGGCAACCTCTTCCACGGCCCTCTGCCTCACCTCCCGGTGAGCTCCCCGTTCTTTTCCCTCTCGTCCCCTCTGTTACACCACCACAGCATCGTGCACGCTACGCCCACGTCCACACACATATCCCCAGCAGCGAGCACATCCACGAATCACCGCAACGCCGGCGAGTTCCTGTCTGACGAAACGAGCAAGGTTTTGTTCGTCAGGTTCAGTTAAACTCCTAACTGAACCTTAACCTCACTGCAGCGCTACTACTGTCAAACACTGAATCGTAGCGCAGCGGTACTGAACTTGTGCGCGCAGCGCCTGGTCGCGCGTTCGATCCCCCGCAAGCGCACCTCTTTTTGTGGATTTTCTTCCACAGCAGCCAGGCCCACTGTCAGCGACCCCGTGGCCACGCCAGCGTTGCGCAGTGCCACGCTGGCCACTGGCCCACTGCGCAGTGGCAGTGTGTAGCCTGAACTGAGTAACAAAAGTTTTCTGCGAATTCCAAAATTACAAATTCAGTTTAAATAGCAGAATAAAGCCAACTTTAAAATTAAATAACTTTCATTCTATAATTCCAACAAATACAAACTTTATATGAATTCTGATCCAAATTTCATAAATCTTTCCAATTATTCCATTTGTGTTCTGTTTTGAGTTTTCGAAATGCATTTAAAATTCAAATTTGAATAATTCAAATGTAAATTTACAATAAATCATAAATAATTCATACTATTTCAAATAATACAAATAAAATATGTTTTCCACACCTTTTTGAATGTTCTAGTCAAATATAAAATTTGTTTCATTGTTTGAATAATTTAAATTGCCTAAACAATTTAAATCTTGTTTAATTCAATTAAATTTGATAAAATCATAACTTGCTTAATATAAAATATTTTGAACATGCAAATTTTTTTCAAACCACCAAAGTGTGAACTTTTCAAATGTGAATTTGAATTTCTGTTTTGAACAAATAAAATTCAAATTAATATTCAAACTTGTTTTAATTCAATTAAAAACTTGTTTAATATTGTTAATTCATAATAAATTCATCCTAATTCCAATTTCAAAATGTGAACATGTAATCCAACAAAAATTTGATGTTCTTTTCAAATATAAATTTTGTTATTTGTTTTGCACACTTTAAATTGGTGAAAACAATAGTTGTATGTGTGGCATGTTTAAGTAACCAAAATTTTCCAACTTAATAAGTAATTTCTAAACTTTTTTATTCCTTTTCCTTTGCACCTATTATTGTTATTTGTTGTTATCTTGTCATCATCATCATGCATGCATCATGATAACAACTATCACCTAATAAATAATTGTAAATCATTTGTTCCACTTATTTCAATGGATCCTTTTCCATATGCAACCCTTGCATTGGGGTCCCATTTAATTTGTGCTATCTTGTTAGTCAATTCATTTTGATGCACCCATTAAATTGTCATGCATCATATTGACTGTGCACAATGCCATGAACATGTTTACATTCCTGTTTTGTCTGTTTGCTTCTTGTCGAATAGACGACGACGTTGAGGCAGACGACCTTTACAGCCCCTTCTGAGGATCTAGCTCAGTACCGGCTGATCAGTTTGCAGGCAGTTATCACTCACATGAACCATTGTGTTCCTTCAACCCAGGTTACCGATACTTTCCGTTGTCTAAATCTTGCTAGCCTTAGTGGTAGATGTTTCTGTTACGAACCTATCACATGAATCCTGCAACCCATGATATTGCCTCATCACCCTCACAACCCATTGATTTGAGCCAGCGTCTTACTAGCATGCTTAGGTTGTTTTGCTCGAGTCTGTTACCCGTTTACTTTCAGTTACTATTCTTTATCATGTTCTGGGGGCTCGATGTTTAATCAATCAATCAATCATGCTAATGTTATTACTGTTAATAATAATTTGATGATAAGGCACCGGCAGGAGGCCCATGAGAGGTTTTGAGGCCTGCTAGTGTCGACCCTAATAGGAAAAGGGTCTTGTCTACTGATCCATGATGAGCGCACTACCCGCATGTGGGAAGCGAGTATGGGGCCCCCCTCAATTTGATTCGATTCGCATCTCGTCCAAATCATCTCATTTAGTTCGTGCTTTCTATTTGCCGCATGCATGTTTTTGCGAGCCCAGCGCAGGGTGGAACTTTTGTAGTCGCATATAGGGGGACACGGTCTTAGAGTGCTATGAGGGTCCCTTTTCTTCGGGCTTGATTAGCCGTGCGCCAGTTGGGCTTGATGCGGAGAAGAGTTGAATTGTGTTGAGTGCCCCGCTTGGTGGGAGGCATCCCATCTGGCGGGTTATTCATACGTGTACGGCCAAATTGGTGCAACCCTGCAGGGATAATCTTCTCGAGAAGCCGTGTTTTCCGCGGTTATGGATTACTTGGTGAAAGTACTGGCTAACAAGTACTCAGGACAACTTCAACATAATGATCAATCATGTTTCACCCAATGATTAATAACTTGACTAGTAATAGGTTATTCACACAATAAACTTGATTTCACCTTATCACAACTGTGTGAGTAATCCTCGGATCGCTTCTTCGGATAAGGGGCGAGATCCAGGATGGGTTTGTTTGCAGTTATCTTTCAGTTAGTTACAACACTCGATCTTATCCCCTTCTGATAGTTGGATATGATAGAATCTCTGTAGTTGGTTAGCGCAGCCAGTTGCAGCATATTATATAACCCCTTCTTTCCGTTGAACCAAGTCATCTGTGCTTGTGTTGACGGGCTATACTTTGGTGAACTGTGAGTCTTGCTTGCCAGTACTTGGATGTACTGACCCCATTGGGGCTGTGGTTTACGCAGACTACGACTACGGCTACGATGACCACCAGGATGGCTACTTCGTGGAGTTTGACGAGACTGCAGACGAGTAGTTAGCTGGACCAGGGCTGGATCCAGGACCTACGTGGATGGCTTCGTCTTCTTTATTTTCTCCGGCTTCTTAAGCCTGTTGGATTTGTCTGTACCCAGACACCTTTGATTGCTTCCGCTGATGTAATGAATGCTATGTTGGGACATGTGTCCTCTGGATGATTGTATTTGCTATCTTTGCCTTAGTGAAGGCCATTTGCAACCTTATTTCAATCTTTTGTGTCTTAGAGATATGTTGTGATCATCATTCGTTCAAAGCTGTTGACGTACAGTGCGTGATTGATATGAAGTACGTCAGCAGTAGTGCCTATGACTTCTAGTGGATAGTTTACATCGACGGTGGAATAGCAGGGCTTGTTGTCGCGCATAAGCGCAGGCCTACCAGGAAGCTGGGACGTGGGAGCAGTTATGCCCCATAATCCAAGCACCTGCTATCCAGTTCGTACGATGAGTATCCCTTAGAAGCCAGGGTGCGACAAATGGTATCAGAGCCTGTCTGCCTGTAGGATCCCTTTTACTGGTCGCAGTTGAGTCTAGAAACTATTTGTAGCTATATAGGAAAAATGAAACGTGAGAGTAGGAATTCTGCCATTTTTCTTCTTTCCCCACCCACCCACCCTTTTCTGGTAAGGAAGTGCAACGTTGTTTTCTGTTCTCACCTAAACTTTCAAGTTAGGATTTCACGTGTTTTGGGTTCTCTGTAGTACCTCAGGACTTTTGGTCTCGTTTTCCCGATGTTGCTTCTGTATCATGTTCTTTTCAACATCCTTTTCGTCCGTTGAACCTTGTTGTTGTTTTCCACATCCTTTTTCATCTACCGAGTCTAATCAAAACCTTCCCCAATCATCTGCAGATGGATCTCAGGTTCTACCCGCAGGTGGTTCGGATGACTCGCTGTGAGAGCACCGCCGGTTATCCGGAGATGCTGAGAGACATGGTTACCTATCTGGGGTTCCGTTGGGCACCAGAGTACCAGGTCTACGAGCAGCAGCGAGAGTTTGACCAGACCTGCTACCGGGCTATCGTCTACATTCTGTCGGATGATGGCAGGAGCATTGCCCACCGCTACGAGGCAGTAGGTTCCACAGTGGATATGGCCGTGCAGCAGGCAGCGTACGTGAGTCTCACCGTTCTCCGTGCTGACTACTGGGGGTTTGATGATTCCATCTATCGTCACATCCCCCGTGGTTACATCACGGCAGCGGGAGTTCACTTCACTCTCCACCGCAACCTGGATACCTACGAGGATGATAGCTCCAGGCTGCACACCACTGCCCAGTTCGTGAGGCACAGTGACGCCGTTGCTTCCACACTTGCTCAGGAGTTGGCCTCAGTCAGGGAGCAGCTCTACCTCGCGTTGACGCGTCTGGCGACGTACACCACAGACTTCGTTGGAGACGAGCGCTTTGCGCGTTTCCAGCAGACACTGGGTTTTCCTCTGCCAGATGCTGGAGGTTACGAGCCGATCAGAGGCCCACTTCTCGACCTCGGAGCTGGTTACACAGGGATTCCCCGCTATGGAGCACAGGGACACGACGCTTTCTACTTCACCACACCGAGAGGTTCTCTCAGAGCAGTTCCTATCTACAGGGATCGTCGTGATACCTACTTCCGTGGGATTCCTCCGCACCGTATCTCTCGTCGTACTACTCACCGCCGTCCTGCGTGATGAGCATGGGAGTACCGTTGTATCCATTCCTAGCTATGTTTAGTTATCCTTCGGCATTCGAACCATGTATTGGTCTGTTGGATATTCTGATGTATTTGAACATGTGATGATGTACCTGTTGGTTATCTATTCATGCGTCGGAATAATCTATCTTTCGGTTACCAAGTCTATCCTTTTTCTGTTGTTGTGCTAAAATGAATTTCTGTTCAGGATGCCTCCAACCAGGAACAACCCGCCTCCGCCACCACCAATGGGGGAACTGTTGGCTCAGATGACCCAAGTGGTGACACAGATGGCTCAGATCCAGGCTAACCAGCACCACAACCAGAATGCTCCAAGGGTCACCATCAAGGACTTCCTCAGCTTGGGCCCAAAAGCTTTCGTGGCAACACGTGAGCCCCTGGATGCTGATGACTGGATCCGTGACGTAGCAAGAGCTCTGGAGATTGCTCATGTTGCGGAAGAGGATAAGGTCAAGTATGCCACCTACCTACTGAAGGGTCAGGCAGCTACTTGGTGGGAGAACTACCAGACCATGAGAGCTGGCTTTCCTATCACCTGGGGATGTTTCAAGGATGCCTTCCTGAAGCACCACATCCCGGATGGTCTCATGGAAAGGATGCGTGAGGAATTCTGATCTCTCAGACAGGGCAAGCTGGACGTCCTCGGCTACCAGAACGAGTTCAATCGTCTCACTCGGTACGCTGGTGACGAAGTGTCCACTGAAGCCAAGAAGATGGCAAGGTTCCGCCAAGGTTTTAACCCGGAACTGAAGTACGCTCTCACCAACATCAAGTGCAAGGACTTCGTGGAGCTCGTGAACACCGCGCTCAATGAGGAGAATGGGCGCAAGGCGTTCGAAGAGTCGCGCAAGCACTCGCGTGAGGGTGGTTCCTCCTCCAACATGACCACCCGTCCGCAGAAGCGCCGCATCTGGGTGCCAAATGGTGTTGTCACTCGGGCTCCAAATGCCCAAGCTTCTCCAGGCTTTGGTCCCCGCCCACCCAACCCATCTCAGATGCAGGGTCAGAGGATTCCAATGGGGCAGCCAAGGCCAGGTCCTCCTCGTGTCGTCACTTGCTTCAAGTGCAAGGAGACTGGACACTACGCTGATATGTGCACTCAGAAGCAGCTACCCCTACCTCCTCGCCCCAACACCAACCAGGCTATGGTTCGTGCTCCCCCGGCTAAAGCCTTCAACTCCAACAACAGGCCTGTCGGAGGAACGCGAGGGTGAACCATATCAAGGCCGACAAAGCTGAGGAAGCTGCTGACGTCGTTCTCGGTATATTACCCGTAAACTCTATTCCAGCTAAAGTGTTGTTTGATACTGGAGCATCGCATTCGTTTGTGTCAAAGATCTTTGCTACAACGTACAATTTAGCTCTGGTTCCGCTAAGCAATCAAATCTATGTGCACTCTCGGGAACTAAAATGATTACTTCCAAGATAAGCATGGACAATCAGATCCTAATTGGAGGTCGCATATTCCTTGCTTCACTCATGTTGCTGGGAAATTCTGACATTGATGTCATTCTGGGTATGGATTGGTTGAAGACCCACAAAGCTAAAATTGACTGTGCTCAAAAGTCAATAACTCTCTCCCACACTTCAGGCCAGATAGTCTATTCTCCATATGGATCAAGTTCTGTTCAGCTGTTCAACCTCGATGCCAAACCCCTTCCTGCAATTGAAAATGTTCCGGTGGTTTGTGAATTCCCTGACGTCTTTCCAGAAGAGTTGCCAGGGATGCCTCCGGATAGAGCAGTTGAGTTCGTGATCGAGCTTGAGCCAGGTACTGCTCCAATCTCTAAGCAT
Organism: Alopecurus myosuroides; assembly: GCA_028641055.1. Lineage (NCBI taxonomy): Eukaryota > Viridiplantae > Streptophyta > Magnoliopsida > Poales > Poaceae > Alopecurus > Alopecurus myosuroides. The sequence goes on along the minus strand of JAPCYS010003705.1, from coordinate 7,486 downwards.
CCATACAAGATAGCTCCTCCTGAACTGAAATTGTTGAAGGAGCAAATCGATATGTACATGGACAAAGGTTACATTCAGCCTAGTTCCTCCGCTTGGGGTTGCCCAACTCTGTTTGTTGCCAAGAAGGATCAAACAAAAAGACTCGTGGTTGACTATCGTCCTCTCAACGAGAAAACCATCAAGAACAAGTATCCACTTCCTCGTATCGATGATCTTTTTGATCAACTTGCTGGAGCCTCAATATTCTCAAAGTTGGACTTGAGGATGGGGTACCATCATATAAAGATCAGAAAGGAAGATATTCCTAAGACAGCTTTCACCACTCGGTACGGTCTATATGAATACACCGTCATGTCCTTTGGTCTCACCAATGCACGGCAACCTTCTCAAGACTCATGAATTCTGTCTTCCATGAATACCTCGACAAGTTCGTTGTGGTATATCTCGATGACATTCTAGTCTACTCAAAATCCGAGGAAGAGCATGGAGAACACCTTCGTCTCACTCTCATGAAACTTCGCGAACATCGTCTGTATGCCAAGTTTTCCAAATGTGAGTTCTAGATTCCAGAAGTTGCATATCTTGGTCATATCATCTCTGCCAAAGGCATTGCCATTGATCCTGAAAAGGTTAAGGCAATTGTTGATTGGAAACCCCTAAGACGGTGAAGCAAGTCAGAAGTTTTCTTGGCTTGGCTAGCTATTGCCGTCGTTTCGTCCAAAACTTTTCCAAGATTGCTAAACCTCTCACTGATCTCACAAAGAAGGACAAAAAGTTCGTTTGGACTCCACAATGTGATGAGAGTTTCAACCTCCTGAAGACTAAACTCACTTCCACACCTGTTTTAGTTGGACCCGACACTACCAAACCTTTCCAGATATTCTGTGATGCATCTCTCCAAGGCCTAGGAGCAGTTCTTATGCAAGAACGTCAAGTTGTGGCTTATGCTTCACGTCAGTTGAACCCACATGAGCAAAACTATCCCACTCATGATCTTGAACTTGCAGCAGTTGTGTTTGCCCTCAAGAAATGGAGACAATACTTGTTGGGTAACAAAACTGAAATCTTTTCCGATCATAAGAGTCTGAAATACATCTTCACTCAGCCAGATCTGAACCTCAGGCAAAGGAGATGGATTGAGAAGATTAAAGACTTTGATCTCACCATTTCTTACACTCCAGGCAAGGCTAATGTTATGGCCGATGCTCTCAGTCGCAAATCCTATTGCAATAATCTCATGATCATGGAAAGCCAACCTCCACTTCATGAAGAATTCCAGAAGCTGAACCTTGGTCTTGTCCCTGAAGGATACCTGGCTAGCTTGACAGCCAGCCCAACTCTCGAGGACAAGATTCGTTCTGAACAACTTCGTGATAATGAAATCAAGAAGATTGTAGAGCACATCAAGGAAGGCAATGATAAATTCAAGTCCTTCTCAATTGATGACAAGGGAACTGTGTTCTTCGAAGGACGCATTGCAGTTCCTCAGATTCAAAGTCTCAAGGATATCATTCTCAAGGAGGCTCATGAAACTCCTCTATCCATTCACCCTGGAAGTACAAAGATGTACCAGGATCTCAAGACTCTGTATTGGTGGCCTGGCATGAAACGTGAAATTGCTCAATACGTTTCTGAATGCGACGTTTGTCAACGTGTTAAGGCAGTCCATCAGAAGACAGCAGGTCTACTACAACCTCTGAAAATTCCTGAGTGGAAGTGGGACATGATTGAAATGGACTTCGTTACTGGGTTTCCAAAGTCCAAAAAGGGCAACGATGCAATCTTCGTTGTTATTGATCGTCTCACTAAGGTTGCTCACTTCTATGCTGTAAAGGAAACTATCTCAGCTAGCCAGTTAGCAGAGCTCTACACAGCAAAGGTTGTTCCCCTTCATGGTGTTCCATTGGAAATAAGCTCAGACCGTGGAAGTATCTTCACTTCTCATTTCTGGAAGAGTTTTCAAGAAGCATTGGGCACCAAACTTCTGTTCAGCACAGCTTACCACCCTCAGTCTCAGGGGCAAGTCGAAAGAGTCAATCAGATTCTCGAGGATATGCTCAGAGCATGTGGTCTCTCCTTTGGCATGAAATGGGAGGATTGCCTTCCATATGCTGAATTCTCCTACAACAACAGTTACCAGGCAAGCCTAGGCATGGCACCATTTGAGGCACTGTATGGTCGCAGATGCAGGAGTCCAATCAATTGGTCTGGAGCTGGTGAACGTTCACTCTTGGGCCCTGACATTGTTAAGGAAGCCGAGGAGAAAGTTCGCATCATTCGTGACAACCTCAGGATTGCTCAGTCTCGTCAGAAGAGCTATTATGATAGCAAGCACAGGGATATGATCTATGCACCTGGTGATAAGGCATATCTCCGTGTAACTCCCCTCAGAGGCACTCATCGTTTTGGTGTGAAAGGAAAGCTTGCACCAAGATACATTGGCCCTTTCAACATCCTCTCAAGACGTGCAGAGAATGCTTATCGTCTTGAACTTCCAGAAAAACTATCAAAAGTGCACGATGTGTTCCACGTGTCACAACTCAAGAAGTGTTTCAAAGATCCAGATCGTGCAGTTGATCATGATTCCATTGAGCTGCAAGATGATCTATCTTATGAGGAGCACTCTATTCGTATTCTCGATGAGACCGAGCGTAAGACTCGCAACAAGAGCACAAAGTTCTTGAAAGTCCAATGGTCGCATCATTCCGATAAAGAGGCAACATGGGAGACCGAAGAGGATCTTCGCAAGAAGTATCCGGACCTTTTCACATCTCAGTAAGGAATCTCGGGGCGCGATTCCTTCAAGGGGGGGCGTTTTGTAACATCCCAAGTATGAAACATCCCTTAGAATGTTTGATTTATTGTTTTATTTCAAGCAATGCATCATGTCATCATTTCATTGCATTTGTTTTATTATTGTTTGCATTGTTACTACTTGTTTTGCATCTGTTTTATCCTGTTTTCTTAATCAAACTCAAACAAATTTCAAATGGGTATTTTCATACTTGCTCTGTTACAACTTTTGGAATAAAAATAACAAATAAAAACAACCATTTTATTCCTTGTTTTTCACTTATTAAATTGTTGGTTTTAATCAAACCAATATTCCAATCAATTAATTCAAATCATTAATTCCTAAATCATTTTCCAATTCAAACCAATCCTTAAAAGTCAGTACCTTTTGAAACCATAAAACTCACCACACAATTGCCCTCCTTAAATCATTTTAAAAACCCTAGGGGTAACCCTATCCAAATGCATGTTTTCTTAATGGGTTATTAATATTAAAAATATCCCAAATTTGGTTTCAAACACAAACTACCATTTTAAATCTCAATTTTTGAAAATCCAAAGCTGGAATGTGGTTTCTAATTACCTAAATAGCTTAACTAATTTTTTCTGGAATTTTTCTTAAATAAAACCTTAACATTTTCTTCCAAAAGCAAATGCTACAAAAAAAATAAAACAGAAAAAGAAAAAGGATAGAAAACCAGCGCGCGCGCGACACCTACCTAGCCCAGCCCACCCTATCTAACGCGCGCAGCGACCCAGCCCGCTCAAACCCCACTTACCGCTTCGCTTGCTTCAAGATTCGTGCCGCCCTTCTAATCTCCTTCGTCTCGCGGTACGGCACGAAATCGGCCGGTGCCACCGCGGCACCGCGCGCGACGCCGGCGGCCATCCCATCGCCCAGAACCCTATAAGAGGCCCCCTAGCCCCTGGAAGCAACCCTAGCTCCTAGGGTTTCGCCTATCCCCTCTCCGCCGCCGTCGACTGCCTTCTTCCCCGTCGATTTCATCCTCTGCAACTCAACCACCGGCGGCCGCTCTACTGAATCCGTCCATGGCGCCGCCACCTCCTACCCTCTCCTAGACTCCACCCTACTGAAATTGAACCGCCATCCTCCCCTCTACGTGTTCGACACCCGAGCCGCGCCGGAGGAGCACGGCAACCTCGACATCGTCAACGAGTTCGCCGCCGGCAACCTCTTCCACGGCCCTCTGCCTCACCTCCCGGTGAGCTCCCCGTTCTTTTCCCTCTCGTCCCCTCTGTTACACCACCACAGCATCGTGCACGCTGCGCCCACGTCCACGCACATATCCCCAGCAGCGAGCACATCCACGAATCACCGCAACGCCGGCGAGTTCCTGTCTGACGAAACAAGCAAGGTTTTGTTCGTCAGGTTCAGTTAAACTCCTAACTGAACCTTAACCTCACTGCAGCGCTACTACTGTCAAACACTGAATCGTAGCGCAGCGGTACTGAACTTGTGCGCGCAGCGCCTGGTCGCGCGTTCGATCCCCCGCAAGCGCACCACTTTTTTGTGGATTTTCTTCCACAGCAGCCAGGCCCACTATCAGCGACCCCCGTGGCCACGCCAGCGTTGCGCAGTGCCACGCTGGCCACTGGCCCACTGCGCAGTGTCAGTGTGTAGCCTGAACCTGAGTAACAAAAGTTTTCTGCGAATTTCCAAAATTACAAATTCAGTTTAAATAGCAGAAATAAAGCCAAACTTTAAAATTAAATAACTTTCATTCTATAATTCCAACAAATACAAACTTTATATGAATTCTGATCCAAATTTCATAATCTTTCCAATTATTCCATTTGTGTTCTGTTTTGAGTTTTCAAAATGCATTTAAAATTCAAATTTGAATAATTCAAATGTAATTTACAATAAATCATAAATAATTCATACTATTTCCAAATAATACAAATAAAATATGTTTTTCACACCTTTTTGAATGTTCTAGTCAAATATAAATTTTTTTTCATTGTTTGAATAATTTAAATTGCCTAAACAATTTAAATCTTGTTTAATTCAATTAAATTTGATAAAATCATAACTTGCTTAATATAAAATATTTTTGAACATGCAAATTATGTTTTCAAACCACCAAAGTGTGAACTTTTCAAATGTGAATTTGAATTTCTGTTTTGAACAAATAAAATTAAAATAATATTCAAACTTGTTTTAAATTCAATTAAAAACTTGTTTAATATTGTTTAATTCATAATAAATTCATCCTAATTCAAATTTCAAAATGTGAAACATGTAATCCAACAAAAATTTGATGTTCTTTTCAAATATAAATTTTGTTAATCGTTTTGCACACTTTAAATTGGTGAAAACAATAGTTGTATGTGTGGCATGTTTAAGTAACCAAAATTTTCCAAACTTAATAAGTAATTTCTAAACTTGTTTTATTCCTTTTCCTTTGCACCTATTATTGTTATTTGTTGTTATCTTGTCATCATCATCATGCATGCATCATGATAACAACTATCACCTAATAAATAATTGTAAATCATTTGTTCCACTTATTTCAATGGATCCTTTTCCATATGCAACCCTTGCATATGGGTCCATTTAATTTGTGCTATCTTGTTAGTCAATTCATTTTGATGCACCCATTAAATTGTCATGCATCATATTGACTGTGCACAATGCCATGAACATGATTGTTTACATTCCTGTTTTGTCTGTTTGCTTCTTCTCGAATAGACGACGACGTTGAGGCAGACGACCTTTACAGCACCCCTTCTGAGGATCTAGCTCAGTACCGGCTGATCAGTTTGCAGGCAAGTTATCACTCACATGAACCATTGTGTTCCCTTCAACCCTGGTTACCGATACTTTCCGTTGTCTAAATCTTGCTAGCCTTAGTGGTAGATGTTTCTGTTACGAACCTATCACATGAATCCTGCAACCCATGATATTGCCTCATCACCCCTCCTACAACCCATTGATTGAGCCAGTGTCTTACTAGCATGCTTAGGTTGTTTTGCTCGAGTCTGTTACCCGTTACTTTCAGTTACTATATCTTTATCATGTTCTGGGGGCTCGATGTTTAATCAATCAATCAATCATGCTAATGTTATTACTGTTAATAATAATTTGATGATAAGGCACCGGCAGGAGGCCCATGAGAGGTTTTGAGGCCTGCTAGTGTCGACCCTAATAGGAAAAGGGTCTTGTCTACTGATCCATGATGAGCGCACTACCCGCATGTGGGAAGCGAGTATGGGCGCCCCCCTCAATTTGATTCGATTCGCATCTCGTCCAAATCATCTCATTTAGTTCGTGCTTTCTATTTGCCGCATGCATGTTTTTGCGAGCCCAGCGCAGGGTGGAACTTTTGTAGTCGGCATATAGGGGGACACGGTCTTAGAGTGCTATGAGGGTCCCTTTTCTTCGGGGCTTGATTAGCCGTGCGCCCAAGGTGCTTTGGGCTTGATGCGGAGAAGAGTTGAATTGTGTTGAGTGCCCCGCTTGGTGGGAGGCATCCCATCTGGCGGGTTATTCATACGTGTACGGCCAAATTGGTGCAACCCTGCAGGGATAATCTTCTCGAGAAGCCGTGTTTTCCGCGGTTATGGATTACTTGGTGAAAGTACTGGCTAACAAGTACTCAGGACAACTTCAACATAATGATCAATCATGTTTCACCCAATGATTAATAACTTGACTAGTAATAGGTTATTCACACAATAACTTGATTTCACCTTATCACAACTGTGTGAGTAATCCTCGGATCGCTTCTTCGGATAAGGGGCGAGATCCAGGATGGGTTTGTTTGCAGTTATCTTTCAGTTAGTTACAACACTCGATCTTATCCCCTTCTGATAGTTGGATATGATAGAATCTCTGTAGTTGGTTAGCGCAGCCAGTTGCAGCATATTATATAACCCCTTCTTTCCGTTGAACCAAGTCATCTGTGCTTGTGTTGACGGGCTATACTTTGGTGAACTGTGAGTCTTGCTTGCCAGTACTTGGATGTACCGACCCCGTTGGGGCTGTGGTTTACGCAGACTACGACTACGGCTACGATGACCACCAGGATGGCTACTTCGTGGAGTTTGACGAGACTGCAGACGAGTAGTTAGCTGGACCAGGGCTGGATCCAGGACCTACGTGGATGGGCTTCGTCTTCTTTATTTTCTCCGGCTTCTTAAGCCTGTTGGATTTGTCTGTACCCAGACACCTTTGATTGCTTCCGCTGATGTAATGAATGCTATGTTGGGACATGTGTCCTCTGGATGATTGTATTTGCTATCTCTGCCTTAGTGAAGGCCATTTGCAACCTTATTTCAATCTTTTGTGTCTTAGAGATATGTTGTGATCATCATTCGTTCAAAGCTGTTGACGTACAGTGCGTGATTGATATGAAGTACGTCAGCAGTAGTGCCTATGACTTCTAGTGGATAGTTTACATCGACGGTGGAATAGCAGGCTTGTGTTGTCGCGCATAAGCGCAGGCCTACCAGGAAGCTGGGACGTGGGAGCAGTTATGCCCCAGAATCCAAGCACCTGCTATCCAGTTCGTACGATGAGTATCCCTTAGAAGCCAGGGTGCGACATTAGCTCTCATGAGTGCCTCCGCCTCGGCCTTCTTGGTTGCGATGAGCTCACGGGCGAGGGCCAGCTCGGCCTGAGCGCGCTCTGCCGCGCGGAAGAGGGAGAACACCGTGGCCGGTGCACGCG